>JAOVVI020013338.1:0-11895 GCA_028571085.2 Nepenthes alata | reverse complement strand
TTGTCATCTATATAACAGTGGCGCTTGTTGTGTCATCGAATCTTGCGTGCTTATATGGACGAGGATCAGACTAAGTTCATGGACTCTTTTTGAGTGCTCGGGTAAGACCCGTGCAATACAAAGGATGAAATGAAATGGAGAAAGAGAGAACGATGACTAAGGCATATGGAAGCCTTCTTTTAAATGAGAAGAAAAAATCACACAATTTTGGTCCGAGAACTTATTTTACTATAATGTATTTGGTTATAAGGAAATTACAGAATACGCTCTAGTCTTTCTCTCTCTTCTTTTTTCTATTACGGTGAGTGAGAGTAAATATTGGGATTCTTTATTTGGTAAACAGTTAATGTATTTATAGTATTGAGCTTTTCCTAGATAGGAGTTCATGTGGCGCTAGCATGTGTCGGAGATTCTGCCACTAACTCTGCAAATCCATTTTATCATGTCAGGGATGTTGCGTGCATGCTAGTTAACTTTATGTGGCGTCACATTTGCAGTGATCGAGCGTGCCATGTAGGCCATCATTCCTCCTACAGCCTGACAGAAATCTTTGGCACGTCGATTTTGTAGACAAGGTGGCAACTGAGACCCATCTTGAGTCCACGGGTCTAAGTGGACTTTGAGTCCATTGTGCTACACGGGGGTGGCTTTGGCTCCTGGACCTTTTGGGCATATTAGGTCTCTGGGCATTAGGGCTCAATTTCAGAGGAACGAATCTTAACAATCGGCCTTGGATATCAGTATCCATCACTAGGCCCCTATACCAAAGGATCTGGGCACCTTGGCCCTTTGGTATGTTCAATGTCCGTCGAAATGTCTCAAGAGTTACGCGAATGCATCCTCCTTTAGATGCAAGTCCACGTCCTTCTCTTTGGTAAATATCCAAGGATGTTGATGAGAGTAAGAACTTTGGGGATGCTTTTGTGAGACCAGCGATTTGATCAAACAACTCGAGGATTTTTTCAGATGATTATTTTGGTACAATCGCCTAGGAATTTTCTTCAAGTCTGAGGTGCCGGTGCACTCTGTCAACTGATCACTATTGACACATATATCCAAGTCATCAATGTCCTAAAATATCGCCAACTTATCCCTGGAAATAGGAGTCCCGAACGTGAAGACTGAAATGTCCAAGAGCACCCTGTGGTTCTTAGTCTGAGCAAAGTGTCCAGAGAATTTTGAGGTCAACAGTCTGGCCAGAACATTTGAGAAATTTTTAGATTTTAGGCATTGTTGGGCATTTCTAAGTGATAGTTGTCTTTGTACATTTGCGAGAGATCCAAAGATGTCCTCGGATAATATGGGGATCATAGGCTTTAATGAAGGTACTTCTACGTACATTAGAATGCATTTGTGCCTGAGAACTAGGATTGCACCACCAT
Organism: Nepenthes alata; assembly: GCA_028571085.2. Classification (NCBI taxonomy): domain Eukaryota; kingdom Viridiplantae; phylum Streptophyta; class Magnoliopsida; order Caryophyllales; family Nepenthaceae; genus Nepenthes; species Nepenthes alata. The sequence goes on along the minus strand of JAOVVI020013338.1, from coordinate 10,513 downwards.
TTCTGCCATTAAAGCGTATTAAATGCACGTTTAATGAGATTAACGCTGCCTTGGAGATGCAAATCCCACTATCTCTGGCAATATACGAGTGATTGACGCATGGCAAGGGCAATGATAGGGTGCGCCTTTGAGCCTTTTCAGCCGTTTCCAAGTGTCATTCCTACCTTCACTTTTGACCACGCAACCCTAAGGCTTTTTCTCTCGAACCTTTTTGCTATCATTCTCTCAAACGTCTTCTCTCCATTTCTTCTGTGCTCCTTCTCAAGTTTCCATGGCTCTTAGAGTTAAAGATATCACATCTTACTCGTCCCTGGCTAGTCTCGATGCCATTCGCACGAAGTATGACATTCTCGATTCAATGGCGATGGTGGTCCCGAGCCCAATGATAGGGCGTATAGCTCGCGTGATAGGTTCATCATCGTGTACGAAGTCCATCTCAAGGGTGGGCTTCGTTTCCATGTCCCCATAGAGTTGTACGTCATCATGAGGGCACTCGGGGGCCCGTTCGTGAGGCTGCAGCCTAACGCCATCAGGTACCTTGTTTCCCCTTGCATTTTTGCACACTACCATAAGAAAGTGCTTGAGGTTGCTATGGTGAAGGTAATGTTTTGTTTTATCCATAACTTGGATTGGATCATCATGACTCCATGTTCTAAGTTTGCGGTCATGAGCGGTGGAAACCCTGATTCCACAAAAAGGTGGAAAGATAAGCTTTTCTTCTTATCAGTCCGAGAGAACTTAGTCATTGACAATACTTGGGGAAACATGGTTGCCTAGCACCACTCGGACGCCTCCAAAGATAAGAAGGAGGCTGTCAAGGAGGTCGTTGATTTGGTGATGGCCAACCTTAGCACCTTTAATGAAAACAAGAAGAGCATTTAGTTGAGACCCGAGAACTTGGAAAGAGCCAAGTGGGGGTCTCGGGCTGAGGACTCTGGTGTCACTGCTAATGTTGCTGTATCTTCAAAGAAGAAGAAAAAGAAGTCAAACAAGGAGAGACCTCAGAGGATCGAAGAGCTGACAGAGCATCCAAGGAAGAGTCATCGGACTTAGACTTTAAAAAGTTTGGTGACCATCATCGAGTACTCCTCGTCCGATGATGATGACGCACTAATAATGCCTCTTTTTAGGCGATTAAGATCTCCGCAGGCGGGCCTAGTCCGAGACACTGAAGGTGTTGGACCTTCAGCCTTTACTGAGTTATCTAGGCAGCCTTCTGAGTCTGCGTGCCAACTCATGGATCCACCTGTCACCCAGCCTTTTCTTGATGAGCCAATTTTGGATATCCATTCTGGGTTTACTGGTAAGGTCTTGGACTGGATGGATGATCCGTCCAAGGACACCATTGGGGAGCAGGCTGAAAGGGAGGTTGAGGTAACTAAGACCTATAAAGCAATGATGATGACAACGACTACAACTGCTAATGCTGCTGAGGTTGAGTAGAGTCATGTCGTTGAGCTACCTGCTGTAGAGATTATTGAGCTCCCTTGCCTTGAAATCAAACTTTATAGCCCGATGATGATTTTTCCTAAGGCCCGAGAGGAGCTGTTGGCCGAGAATGTTGTTAGAGTTCTAAGTGCTGAAGAAGCTGAGATTTGGGCTGCGGAACATTCTGGAGCTACTGAGCCCCCAATCTTCGATATTGATGGAGACGCCCACACGTTTGAGACCAAGGTTGAGGTTCCTGTGGTGCCTACTGCCGAGTCACTAAAGTCCGGGACTTCTAGGGGGAGTGCGCAGCCAGCGGCTCTCTCGTTTCTCAAGTATCTTTCTATCCTTCCTTTGCTTTTAGTTCCCATCTACTTTGCTCTAATAGCTTGATCTTCTCTTACAATTCCCAGAGCTAGTTAGGAACCTCGAGCTGCTCATTGGTGATGTTGCCCAAACTTGCTTTGAGCTCGAGTCCTTTAAAAACACTGGAGAGGCCAACCAACGCCTGGAAGCTGAGCTCACTGATGCTAAAGGAAAAATTTCCTCTCTCGAGGACACATTGAAGCTTCAGCAAATCCAATATGGGTTTCTCCGAGACAGGAACCTCCAACTGGAGGAAGTACTGAGGACTTTAGTAAGGGCCGCAAACATAGCGCCGATGCTAGAGGGCAAGTGTCCGGACGACATTAACCTATGTCGCTAAGTGATAAGATTGCTGCACCCACAGCTCCCTATAGCCATGTTCGATCCTCGGAACGCCAGTACCACGTGTTCAGAGGACTTGTATAGCCTCCCGAAAAGGGCGTTTCCCTGCCCTTTTCGGCCTGGGTCATCAAGTGATCCTCGATCTTTTGGGCAGTGAGGGTTGTCAGGCCAATCAGGGCCTTCTGGATCACGGGGATAGCAGCAGCAAGGACCTTTTTAGGGTTGTCTGTAAATTTGTAGAGTTTTTTTTTTTACGTATACTGTTGTATCCATATCGCAGATATGAATAAAATTCATATTGTTTGTGCAAGCACTTTGTTTCATTTACTTGAACTACTCAAGTGTTTGGTTTCCTTATGACATGTTGTTAGAGTAATTTAGTCTCATACTAGTTTAATATTTGAACCTTTTGACCATCTTAGATTGAAGATACTACCTCTAGGGTCACCACATGCTTGCCATTTTAAGACCCCTAAGTTTTGAGTCCAACCTCTAGGGTCACTTGGTATCGTGGCTAAGTTTTAAATTCGACCTCTTGAACCGCTCAGACAAAACTAAGTTTTAAGTACGACTTCTTAGACCGCTCGGATATAGTCAAGTTTTAAGCACGACCCCTTGGGCCGCTCGAACACAATTGAGTTTTAGAGCAAGTGAAAGGGTTTCTTTCACTTTACTTAGGGGCAGCCTAGGCCTTATAAGTTAATGAGATAACACATAAACATTCGATGCAATGTGAGATAGAAAATAAAAGAAAAGGCATTTTATTCTACCTATGAAACGCGTCACAGGCGCATCGAACGATATGTTTTGCCTCACCTGGACATCTGTACGTATATTTACTGATAGTATTTCTTTACGTGCACGACGTTCTATGTCCGAGGAACTAGTCTGCTTTCTTGGGTACGTAGCTTATAGACTCCATTGCGAAGGATGGCGGAGACCATAAATGGCCATTTCCAATTTAGAGAGAGTTTATTCCGGCCGGTATTATTATATGTGGCCTATATACTCTTCAACACTAGGTTCCCAACTTTGAACTGTCATGCCTTTACATTTTTATTATAATAACAAGCTATCCGTTGTTGGTATGTTGTTGTTCTTAGTCTCGAAGTCTCTGATTATTGTAGCTCGGACAAAAGCACTCGACTCGGAGACTTGAAAGTCTAACTTCTACTAGAATAACTGCTTCTACCCCGTAGCACAAGCTGAAGGACGTTTTCCACGTGGGCTCCCTCGGAGTGATCATGTATGACCAAAGGACGAATGGTAGTTCATGTACCCATGAGCCCCCAGAGTGTTCTAGCTTTGTTTTGAGTCAATGTAGGATTGTGCGGTTCGTGACCTCCACTTATCCGTTGCTTTGTGGGTACGCGACCGGCACATGGACCAACCTAATTATTAGGTTGGTACAGTACTTAGTGAACTGCTTCCTAATGAATTGGATATTGTTGTCAATTACGATGCACTTGAAAATCCCAAGCCTACACATGATATTTTGTCGGATGAATTCTGTTGTGTTCTACTCTGTGATCTTCGCTAAGGGTACAGCCTCGACCCATTTCGTAAAATAGTTGATCCCAACGATTAGGAACTTTCTCTGCCCTGTTGCCATCGGAAGAGGTCCAAGGATGTTAAGCCCCCATTGAGCAAAGGGCCATGGTGATTGTAGTGCTGGAGTTCAGTGTGCGATTGGTGAGTCATATTGCTGTGAACTTGACAATTTTTATATTTGCATACAAAATCCATGGTATTGTACTTTATGGTTGGCCAGTAGTGCCTTACCTCATGAGCTTGAATGCGATATTATTGCCCATAATGTGGGATCCACCAACCCCAAAGTGCACTTCTTGGAGTGCATGAGACACCTTAGGTAAGGAGCCAAGAACCCATGCCGGTATAATTGACCATTCATAATAGTATACCAATCTGTTGTCTTCTTCACCTTCTTGGTTGTATCTACGTCCTTAGACAATGTCCCGTCAAACAAATACCTCAAGTAGGAAGTCATCCAAGTGATGGTACTCGAGACTTGCATCACTTCCGGCTTAGGATCCTCGATGCTTGGATTTTTCAGGACTTTTCGCATTCTTCAGGCATACTACTCTAAGTCTCCAGAAGCGGTTGCCCTCACTAGCATGTCGGCCTTCCCATTCTCTTCTCTATGGATGTGGACAAATACTACCTTTTCAAAGTCCGCGGTCAAGCCTTGGACCTTGGAGAGGTATTAATACAGTCGTGGGCTGTTAACCTCGAAGTGTCCGCAGAGTTGGTTGACGACCAATTCAGAGTCGTTGTACATAACCCAAGTTTTTGGTAGAGCATTTCTTGGCTAACCGGAGTCTTGCTAGCAATGCTTTGTACTTTGCAACGTTGTTTGTGGCCGATAACCCAAGGGTCATTGAATATTTTATCTCTGACCCCTCAGGCATTTGCAACATAATGTCAGCTCTACAACTGTCCTTCATTAAGGAGTCATCCACGTGCAGCATCCATGCTGTTACTTCATTTGGCTCGTCTGCATCATGATGGTTTGGATCGCCAATGGCCGGGGTCGTTGTTTTGACAATGAAATCCGTGAGGGCCTAACCTTTCAAGGCTGGCCTCAGATGGAATTTAATGTCAAACTTCCTAACTCAATGGCCCACTTGACCAGTCGTCCTGACATCTCAGGTTTCTGTAGGATTGCTCTGAATGGTTGATCAGTCAGGACCACTACTTTATGCGCTTGGAAGTAGGGTCTAAGTTTTCGAGCGGAATACACCAATGCAAAAGCAATTTTATCTGTGTGGTGGTACCTGGTTTCTGTATCCATAAGAGTTTTCCTCATGTAATATACAGGCTACTATTTATCATGCTGTTGTCGTACTAACACCAAGCTCAAGGTTGTGTTAGACACAACGAGATACAAGTATAGCTCTTTACCTGGTTGGGGAGAAGTTAAGACAGGAGGGTTCAACAGATAGTCCTTAAGTCCTCGAAACGCCTCCTTGCAACCATTATTCCATTGAAAGTCGTTGGTTTTCATTCCTCGCAAAGCCTTGAAGAACAGTAAGTGCTTCTCGACCGATTTGGCCAAAAAGCGAGAAAGAACAACTATCCGTCCAATGAGTTTTTTGACTTCCTTTATTGACCTAGGAGACTTCATATCAAAGATGGCCTTGATCTTTTCTGGGTTAGCCACAATTCCTCGGTGTGAAACACCATAGCCTAGGAACTTCCCAGATGCCACTCCAAATGTACATTTGTTTGGGTTGAGTTTCATCTGGTGAATTTTGAGCACACTGAAGGTCTCGGTCAGATCCTAGATGTGATGATCAATTATTTTGCTTTTGACAAGCATGTCATCCACATAGACTTCCACATTTCGTTCAATTTGGTCCTTGAACATTTTATTTACGAGTTGCTAGTAAGTTATACCCGCATTCTTGAGACCAAAAGGCATGACTTTATAACAGTAAATCCCTTGGTCCGTCATAAATGATGTGTGCCCCTCGTCTTCGGGGCTCATTTTTATTTAGTTGTAACCCGAGTATGTATCCATAAAATTTAAAAACTCATGACTTGATATCGAGTCTACAAACTGATCAATTATGGGTAGAGGGAAACTATCTTTGGGGCTTGCTTTTTGAGGTCCGTGAAATCTACGCATATCCTCCATTTCCCATTATCTTATTCACCATTACCACGTTTGAATGCCAATTCGGGTACTGTATCTCCCGAATGAATCTAGCGTCAAGGAGTTTCTTCACCTCCTCTCGTATGGCCATCAATTTCTCTGCAGAGTAATTTCTACATTTTTGCATGATGGGCCTATAACGAGGATCTATGCCCAACTTATGGACCATTATTTTTGTGGAGACCCTTGGCATGTCTCTTGGCACCCAGTCAAAAATGTCTCAGTTCTTCTGTAGAAAATTGATAAGTTGGTCTCGGACAGATTGGGGCAGAGAGCTTCCTATTTGGATATACTTCTCTAGATCTTTTGGATCCAATAGGACTTGGACAGTTGGCTCTCCGAATTATGCTTGTTGTAATGTCGCTTCGTCTCATAGGTCTAGATCTTCAAGAGGTTAGGGAAGAGGAGTCTGCGTGACTTGGGACAGGTAGCATGTCCATCCAGTAGTTTGGTCTTCAAGGACCTCCCTAATCCCAAATGGAATTAAAAATTTTATCTTTAGGTGCGAGATGGAAGTAACAACACTGAAGGCGGTCAAGTAAGGATGTCCGAGTATTACGTTGTGAACTTATGGGAGGTTACGACCAAGAAGGTGAGGACCTTAGATGCAGTCCTCGGGTATGTCCTTAACATGACCTCTAGTTGGATGACACCCTGAACTGGTACTCGCTTATTGTCCAGTCCATAGATTGGCCCTTTAGTTACTCTCATTTGACTTATCTTAAACCCTAATTTAAAATACGCATCAAGATAAAATAAATTTTTTGAGTTTTTATTATCAATAAAGACTCGTTTTATTTGGTAGTCGTTTGTTCCATCTGAAATAAGTACGGTTACAACCAGGGAATCAGAGTGAGGGGAAGTTACATGGGCCATGTCCTCATTGCTAAAGTTAATAACTTCATCCCTATTTCCTACCCTTGGTCTTTTAGCTGTGATGATCTCCCAAGCATCTTTATGGGATGGACGAATTGATATCATGTTTACAACTCCCACGGCCACTCGGTTTCTGGGCTGGTCAGTCTCAATATCACCCGTTGTTTCGGAGCTTCGTTCGGGTCTCAGCAAGATGCAGTTGAGATGACCCCTCTTTATTAGCTCTTCGATCTCATTTTGTAATGTCCGATAGTCCTCCGTACTATAGCCTCCGCAATGATGGTAATGACAATAGTTCGACTAGTCGCCACCTTTAGGATTCTTCAGCACTTTGGGCCATTTTAGAAATTTCTCGTCCTAAATCGGTATCAAGATATTGGTACGGGGGTCGTTCAGAGGAATGAGATTTATTGGTCTAGGCTCCCTCCGAACGACCTGCTCGGACTTATGCAGCTTCTTCACTGTCTGGGGACCTTAATAATCCCCGCATTTTCTCTTTCCTTCCACTTTTATCGGGTGAAAGTTTTTGTCCTTCTCTAACTTCTTTATGTCATTGGCCTCTTCGATCGCGATGTATGCTCGTGCCATGGCCTCGGCCTCTATGAACGTTTTGGGTCCCTTGTGAATGAGGTACTTGAAAAAGCTCCTCCTTCCAGGGCAGATAAGAACATGTTCAGGTTCACCCCATCGGCCAATTTTTGGATCTGCCTGGCCTCTGCAATAAATCAGGCCAAGAATCCCCTTAAAGTCTCCTTAGAACCCTGCTTCACTCAGGTGAGGTGCCAGGGATACTTCTCCATCCTTCAGCTGGAGACAAACTGTGAAAGAAAACTTACTGCCAGCTCGCTAAATGAGTGAATGGAATTAGCGGACAGTCCGTAGAACCACACTCACGCGTCACTTTTCAGTGTCAAAGGAAAGCACTAACACATGGACATCTTATCTAAACCTTGAAGGCTCAGGTGCTCGAGATTTAGCACTCCATGGGGTCAACACTCCCATCGTAGGTATTGAGGTTTGGCATCTTAAACTTTGGGGGGAGCGGCCTCATCCTTATCTCTGCCGTGAATGGAGATTGGAGTAGGCCAACTCCTCCTCCGTTATTTTTGCTGAAGACTCGATTCTCTACCTTCTCCAATCTCTCCTCCACATGTTGTGGGGCCATCGCATTCTTTTGGTTGAGGTAATTCCTCAACTCATATGGCTCTTGGACTGCTTACAGTTCTGGGGCCCCCTAACCCTGGGAGGTGCGTCATCATGGGGAGCTGCCTCCTAAACGGGACACTTCTGGTTGCTGCGAACTGAGCGAGAATTGCTCATTTCTGGGCTCTCTTCTGAATCTGAGGACCTAAGCGACCTTCAAGTCGTTAGAGGACTTTACTGCTTGAGGCAACTTAGGTCCTCAGGGCATTGTGCTGGTCAGCTTTCTTGTTGGGGTGTTTCTTCCCTTTGTTTTGCCGCTGGTTTTGTTTTGCTGCAGACGAACGAGGACGAATGAAGAGAGAGAGAGAAAGCAGTATGCGTCTTCTCCGTCTTGGGAGAGAGGAAGACGAAGAAGGCTAAGCATGAAGAAGGTAGAGGGAGATGTTGAGAGAGAGGGAGACGAAGATGGCTATATTATGAGAGAGAGAGGCCGGTTGCTGTTGCTGTCGCTTTTGGTTAAGGTTTTTTTTTAATTTGGGGGAGTGAAGAGGTATTTAAATTAAAAAAAAATCAAAAAATTGCTGTTGGATGATCCAACGGCCAAAATGCTGCGGCAGGGCCCCTGGTTCCGCGTATACCGTAATATCACGCAGAGGACGGCTGAGTTACCACTTCTGCCAAGAATATTGAAGCCCTCTCTGTGTCTCCATCGCAAGACATGGACATATCTTGCGTGTCGACGACGATGAGGCGAGCAGGACTGGTAGTAGCAATTAAGCCTTCCTTTCTCATCAACCACACCTCCTTAACAGCCTTCGTCAAACCACCACCGACTGCTTTATTCCCTCTCTTCTCTTCCTTTCGTCGCAAGCTGTCGACCGCCTCAACCTCACTTCCCGCCGCATCGATCGAAATCGAAAATATTTTTGATGCTGGTAAGTTTATCTTTATTTGGTTGCATATTTTGTGCTCAATTTTTTTTTATCTAGTTTTCCTGTTGGAAGATTCGAGCAATTTGCTGAATTTGTTAGTAGAAGGTGATGAGATTGAGACAAAAGGAAAGGGCTTAAAGATGCTATTGAAGGGGATGAGATATGCCGAGCTCGAAGTATGTATTGCATTTCATTTCTGCACATGCAATTGCTTTTTTAGTATTATCTTCGGGTTTAATCTTCACGTTTGTTGTTATTGCACCTTTTTTAGGCTACTTTACCTTTTTTAGGTTACATTTTGTATATAAATCTCTCTGTCACAGATTTTGAGCGTGCTTTTCATTTCCTATTGCGTCTATATTCTCCAGTCAGACATGATATGTTGAGAAATGGGCTTACGGTGAAATTCTTTGATAAATTTTTCGTGAGCATGGGAAACCAAATTGCTTATTTGGTTTCATGATGTTAATTTCTATGTTTCTTGTCACCGCTTCTCATCACCATATGATTAAGTTTGCCATCAGAACCATCAGCCCCATGAGGAAAAGAGATACTGAGATGGCTTGATCATGTACGGATTTGACCAAAACACATAACCGGCGCTGCAGAACAAACCTGAACCCCAGTCACATGTCAATTACCAAACTTGTGAGCATGTAGAACACAACGTTGCACAATGATTTTTTAACATGGATCACACCTCAACTAGGGAAAAAATTACAAGATAAATTTTTTAACAAATGTACTATAAACTAGTGTCAATTACAATATAATCCCCTCCAAAATCCCTTTACTTCAACCCAAGTGAAAAATGGTTGAATACTAAACCCCTCAACACACCTATCATTCCATAAGAGAAAATACACTGAAAAATATGGACAACCAAATTGTAATATGTCCTAGATGTAACACTATATAACGTACCCAACCTTGTAAGGAATGGAACTCAAATCGAATCTCAATTGGATTTTAAACCTCTTTCCCTTTTCTTTTTTTCTATTCTTTTCTCTTTGCAACACTTTTTGTATGAGAAAATAATTTTTCATGCACTAAAATCACGTCGGGCACAACTTTATATCAAAAATAGCGGACAAGCACTAATCAAGTGCGACCTTCCTGGACAAATGGTGTACAAGTGCCACTCAAGTGTGCATCAAGCATGATCCTTCTAAACAAACCACCCACATGCGCCCCTCAAACCCATATCAAGTGCTCCTCTTCTGGACAAATCATGCACGTGTTCTTTTCAGGTGTCTATCATATGCCACTCAACTAACATTCGACTAATCCTCAGCCGACCCTTGCACAGATATCGTGTGACCCTTCAGCATCATTTGTCACTTGGACGACCCTCAACCAATCCTCAGTCGACTCTCACTTGACTTTTCTCCCAAGCATTCCATATGCGAATATCGCACGTCCTCCCGATGACCATCCATTTGTTGTGACATCCATAAGGGAGTGACATAAAACCCAACAGACCATGCTTTATTAAAATGTTCGTGGAGAAAATTTTGGGCAAGGGGTTTTTCATAAAATGCTATTTGCTTGCAAAGTTGGTCTCCATCAAATTTTGCCCTGGGGATTATACATCTTTGGCTGCCTGGCTTATTTCCTGATACTCTGGGCAGCTTGATCATGGGCATTATACTTAATGACCATTTCAAATTTATAAATTGCTGCTTGATTGAAATAATTAAGGATCTGTTTGCTTGCTGCTGATTCCTTGCATAATGTTGTTTCCTGATAG
>JAOVVI020013337.1:0-11895 GCA_028571085.2 Nepenthes alata | reverse complement strand
AGACATCGCGAAACACGACATATGTTGAGATCCCAAATGGAGGTTTCAAATGTGTAAGATTATGTTATTGAGATGGCCCAAAATACTAATTTGAGACCTTACGACATACATGAGTTAATAGTAATGGAAGCCGATGGTAGGAGAAATGTGGGGTATATGACAGAAGATCAGAAATCTTACCTTCAAATTAAAAAGCAACGGAGTATACAATGTGGTGAGGTAGGAGTCATGCTGACATACTTTCCTAATCAAAAATAAAAAAACAGACAATTCTTTAATGCCATTCAATTTAATACAGATGAGCTGATAACTAATATCTTTTGGGCTAATACAGAGATGGTTGCTAACTATGTAACTTTTGAAAATGTTGTAACAATCGATATAACGTATAGAACGAACAAAGGTTTGAGATCATTTGGTATTTTCACCGGGTTTAGCCATCACAAACAAATGATTATATTTACAGATGTTTTGCTGTATGATGAGATAATAGAATATTTTGTAATTGTTTGAGATATTCTTAAAATACCATGATGGGCGAGCACCTGTTAGAGTCATTTATGTGTTGGCATCTTCCATGACCATATTTAGCCGTGTGTCGATGTTATGTTGTGTTAGTTAAAGCGTTGCAACAACTTATTTTCGTGGCTGACCGTTTCTGATGTCCTATGCCTGCTGCACGCCTACTATGCGCTCAAGCCCCGATTCCAATAACATGCCACCCGCTACAAGCCTGCCATGTGCTCGAGCCCAATTTCCAGTGAGCATGCGCCCGATGATCGCTCGACAAGCGCTCAAGCACCAAATCTAGTAGCCACCCGCTCGATGCTCGCTCACCGTGCCCTCGAGCGCCAAAACTAGTAACCTCGCGCCCGGAGCTCACCTCCTCACTCAAGCCCCTGTTTCTCCCTTGAAACCCCAAGCGCGCCCGCCGCATGCTTGAGCAGCGTTTAAGCGTCACGACAACGGTTATTTTTTTAAATGAGATTTTCGAGCCTCTCTATATATTTTCTCCCTTCTTTCAGTTGCCCTAACTCATGCTTATACATTTCATATGCATTTTGGAATGCCCATTTTGAGAGCAAATAAAATTCTCATACTTTAATCTTGCTCCATTTCAGAAAACCTCCACTACATTCTTATGCTCTTGTGTCAAGGAGTTTCTCACCACTCTCACTTTACCATTGTAACACTTTCTACCCATTTACCTTCGTTTGTGACATTGGTAGTGTGAAAAAAGGGTTCTGATGGTGTTTGGTACTTCAAACGGTTTGTGAGGAAAGATTAACGTGAAAATCGGAAGGCGTCCGGTTTTGTTACCGTGGACAAATCTAATGAGTTCCTTGATAGAGATCATATGACGAGAATAAGTCGGCTAGGTTAATGCATCGTTACCACCAAGTCTGTAAGTTTATTTTCATAGTGTATATCTTCCCTGGCCGTTGAATCTCGAAAGATTTTATTCAATAGTCGTGGTTAACGAGGCTTCCCTTCGTTACCAAAAAATTGTCTCTTTTTTTATTATTACTTATTATTTTACTCTTTATACTTGTTATCATTTATATTATCTAGATTAAAATATTCTTTACTTATATTAAATATTTATTTTTGTACTGCTTCTGCTAATCTATCAAGGAGTTGAAACTTTTGTGTGATTTGGGACGAAAAATTCCCTTCAATTGGTATCAAAGAGTCATCCCAATCTCCGACCCCCTAATCTAGATGTATACGAGCGGATCTCTATCTGTGCCTCCCTTCTTTGACGAGAGTAACTATGCGTATTGGAAAGTTTGGATGACAGTTTTTCTCAAATCGATGGATAAGCGCGTGTGGGCTAGTACCCAAAATGGGTGGACTCCACCTCGAAATGCCATGAGCGATGAACCAAAAGTCTTGTCCTTATGAAATAGAAGAACTTGATTTGTGCAATTAGAATAATAAAGAACTACATGCAATTTTCATGACTATATCCTCCAAAGAGTTTAAACGAATATCCATGTGCGAAACTGCTAAAGATGCATGGGATATCCTTGAGACTACCCACAAAGGAACCAAACTAGTTAAAAATTCTAAATTACAAATGCTCACCACTAGGTTTGAGGAAATTAGGGCGCAAGATGATGAAACATTTGACGAATTCTATGCTAAGTTAAATGACATTGTAAATTCTGCATTTAACTTAGGAGAAAGAATTCCAGAAAATAGTATTGTTCAAAAAGTCCTTAGATCACTTCCTGAACGTTTTAGATCCAAAATTACAGCGATCGAAGAGAGTAAAGATCTGGACACAATGAAAATTGAACAGCTAGTTAGCTCTCTTCAAACCTATGAGATCACAATTTCCGAATCAAAGAAGAATAAATCTATTGCACTAAAATCTGTTAGGGAAGAGAGAAACCGTGACTCGGATGAGCTGTTGTGCAGTGATGAGGAGAAAATTTTGATTTCTCCTTAAAGCGACAAGAAGGACAAACTTGAGATCAAAGATGTCAAACTCAAAAACAATCAAGGGGTTCATGTCATGAATGTCATGGTTTTGGCCATTATCATACTGAATGCCTAAATCTTAAACGCCAACGAAATCAAACCTTGAAAGCTAATGCAACCTTAAGCGATGACGATGAAGAAGATATTGAAAGATGAACTGACGAAGGCCAAGCCAAATATATGGCTTTTATGACCTCGTTGTGTGGAAATGATGAACATCTAGAAAAAAATCTTAATCAATCCGCTAACTCTGAAAACGAGTCAGAAGCTGAATTTTATGATTTCCAGGATACTTATGATAGATTGTTTAAGGAATGCCTACAAATCAAGATAACCGATGTGTCATTAAAGTATAAACTGACAAAAATAAAAAAGAAAAATTAGTTCTTAAATCCATATTAGACACAATAATTGAAGAAATTGAAAAATTGAATAGCTCATTAACCGAAAAGATCGAGACTCTTATATCTGAACTTGAGGCTGCTCGCAATGATCTGATATAATTTTCAAATGGGTCCAAGCAATTGGACTATATGCTCGGTTTGGAAAAAATCGAAAGAAATAAAGCTAGGATGGGTTATTTTGAAAATACCTTGAAAGCCATGTTAACTCTAAAACTGCATTTATCCAAGCCACGTCTATCCCAAGACAAAGCAGCATATCGTCTGCCCGTGTTAATCAGTTGTTAAGAGTTTTCCCAAAGAAGTGTACCAATACACAACATTCAAATCTTAAAAAGTAAGAAAAATTTTGGCTTTAATTTTATTATGAAACAAAGGTATAATTCTGACGTCAATACTAGATTCGTCCCTACATGTCATGGCATGCGTAATAGGCTGGGTCGGAGCCACGGCGAGCAACGCCCAACCACCGTGACGTCGACAAGGGTGCACAAGCCGGGGGAGGCGCCATAGCGCCGGGATTCACTAGATACCATCCTTCAAGATGGTATCGTGCGAGGAGACATAGTTGCTGATGAGGGTTTAGTTAAGGCGCATGCTGCTCGCTAGATGATAAAGCAGACAGGCAGCGGCGCTCGAGAGAGTGTGGAAGGTGGGTGCACGCAGTTTGCGCTCGCTTCCTTTTTTTTTGAAATAGAAAATAAGTCATTTCTCGAGCGGTAAACAAACACTGATGACCGTTCTAAAAAAATCAAAACGCACACTATCTACGAATTTAGTGAGGATGTCGGCTAGTTGATTGTCGGATAGAGTATGTTCAAGAGAGATGATTCAAGTGTCCACAAGCTCACGAATAAAATGATACCGAATATATCAAAGCGCAGGAGAACCAATGATAAATAGAGCAAATGATGATAATTAATCATAAAAGAATTCCACCTAACAAATAACATTCCCCTATGACAAATAACTAAGCCTCTCTCAAAGGTAGAGATCTGCCTCCCCTTTTGTCACGAATGACCAAAGGGTAATGGAGCTCACCCATTTTGATCCATGTTTTCTTACTACGCTTTATAGTGTTACTTAAATTAGTCACTTGATCATTTAAAAGGTTGATGTGCTAAATGAGATGCTCTATCTTTGGGTTTTGCCGAAAATTATTTTGACGCAACGTTATGGGGCAATAGGGGCGCGAGGCTACTGGTTTTGGCACTCAAGCGCATGGCGAGCGAGCATAGAGCGGGTAGCTACTGGATTTGATACTCGAGCACATGGCGAGCGAACATCGGGCGCATGCCCACTGGAAACTAGACACGAGCGCATGGCGGGCGTATAGCGGATGGCATAGTACTAGAATCGGGGCTTCAGCGCATAGCAGGCATGCAACAGGCGCAGGACATCGGGAGTGGACAGCCACGGAAAAAAGTTAATGCAATGCTTCAACTAACACAACCCAACATCGACACACGACTAAATATGATCACGAAATATGCTGACACATAGATAACCCTAACAATCTTCCCCTTTGGTAATTCCGTAATAAAACACCATAAAGTAAAAAAATACAAGAGAAGTACGGGTTCAGAGACCACTGAGATAGAACTCGTGTACATAAAAATCTACTCCTAGTGAGTAACAAAAATAATACAAAAAGTAAATGACTAAGGGCACGAGAACTGCTGTGCTGATACTATAGCTGCCGTACCGATACTATAACTGTGGTGTCTAGGCAACCATAGTTAGTACAAACGAACAGAATAAAAATAGAGAAAACAAAATTAAGACAATCATGCGCAGTAGCATATAGCAACACTAATGATATAAAAGAATAGGAACAATAGTTGATAACAAAGCCAATGAAGTCATCAGAACTAATAAAGTCATCAAAACTAAGGAAATCATCAAAACTCCCCCTGAGTAACACAAGAAAAACTCCACCTAAACAGTTTACATTCCAGCACAAAAATATGCCTCCTCTTAACAAAAATATGTCTCCCCCTTTTGTCATGAAGAGCCAAAGAGGTGGTATCACTCAGACTCAGAAAAATTGTCGGAAGACTGACGAGCATACTGATGCCGCAACCATATAAGCGGAGCCTCCTAAGTAGCCAAACGGGAGTCAAGACACCCAAAATCGATAAGGAGATATGAACGCAGTTGAGACTGAGAAGCATATATGCACTCCTGAGAGGAATAAAGGTGCTCAAAACGATCAACAATGCAAGACATTTGGCCCATCAGGGCTGCGGAGAAAGAGGTGGAGTGCCGAAAAGCTGCGGACGGTCTGGGACCCGAGGAATCAAGGTAGGACAAGGCGGAGCAAGACGGTCCACCCTCGGGCTGAAAGAAAGATACCTCAGGGAAAGGTTCATCTAGAGGCTCACCGGGATCCATGGCATAGCGGTGAATGTGTGACCGGCTCTAGGCAAAGGTCATGCAGATGATAGGACGCGCAAGCTGTACACGAGGAAGATCAAAAAAAAAGAGACCTACTCCCGCAAGCAGCCGCTGAATGAGATAACCATGGGGAAGGTTGTCATCCTTTCAGATAGCGAAATGGGTGAATATGTGAGAGCAAAAGTGGCACGGCAAATCAATAGGCCGCCCACTCATGAGAGTATAAAGAAAAATGGCTTTGTCAGGGGGAATAGAGGAGAAGTGAGTGACAGAAAAAAAATTTGTGAACATAATTCGACTCACAACCAATCGTCGACGGGAAAGAAGCAAAATTTTAAAAGACCGCCCATTTCACTCTATGGTGAGCCATGAAGGAATGTGGCGACCTTATTGAGGTGCGGTCAGGAGAACGGGGGGTAGGGGTAGTAGAGATTTTCCACCCGAGGAAGACCAAGAACCCGTACAAGCACATCAAGGATAATCCAGAGGTGTCACCCCCGCACCTATTTCTGGCGCTGCTCTCGTGCCTGTCGAGCACACGCCCATCGCCCGCCAAGTGCTGTCCTTCCTCTCGTGCTTCTCATTGTCACACACACACCACACACCACAGCAAACACACAAAAGAAAAAAAAAACACACAGAGGCTCCTGTGCAATTAATTTTTTAGCTATTCTTAAAATAGCCTATTATGTGTGCCTTTCAAATGTCGGGCCCACGTAAATCCCATGCTCGCAAATTGATAAGAAAGCATCATCGGCCAAGTGGGCTCTCTGCCCCCGATCATTTCATTAGTCCCGAGGCTGAGGCCCTGTTCACTACCCACATGTCTCATCGGCAACTCTCTGTTGAACGGGAAGTTCGGATTTCCTCCCTCGACCCCTCCATCTCTTCTGTCTTTACCGGCCGGCATTAGGAGCCAATCCTCACAAATTTGGTTGCTCCTTCTGCAATTATCATTCAGGAATTCTACTCAAATATTCATGAATCTTCTCTCACTTCATTTTTGACCTTCTTGTGGGGGCGACACCTCTAAATTACCCCGGATATGCTTTCACAAGTTCTCGGTCTTCCTCGGGTGGAAAATCCCGACTACCCCTACACCCCACTCTCCAGGCCACACCTCAATGAGATCGCCACATTCCATCATGGCTTACCCATGGAGTGGAATGGGTGGTCTTTTAAAACTTCACTTCTTTCCCCTCGGCAACTGGTCATGAGTCAAATTATACTCACAAATATTTTTCCTGTCACTCACTTCTCCTCCATTCCCCTTAAGAAACCTCTTTTTCTTTATACTCTCTTGAGTGGGCGGCCTATTAATTTGTCGTCCCACTTCTACTCTCACATACTCACCCATTTCACCACCTGAAAGGATGACAACCTCCTCCATGGTTGTCTTATTCAAGGGTTGCTTGCGGGATTAGGCCTCCCTTTTTTCGATCTTCCTCGTCTACAGTTTGCACACCCTATCACCCCCATCACCTTTACTCAGAGCCGATCACACACTCATCGATTCGCAGTGGATCCCAGTGAGCCTCTTCCTAAGGTGCCTTCCTTTCAGCCCGAGGGTGGACCAACATGCTCCGCCTTGTCCTACCCTAACCCCTCGGGTCTCGGACCATCCGTACCTCCCCAACACTCCACCTCTTCCTCCACAGCCCTGATGGACCAAGTGTCTCGCTTTGCCGATCACTTTGAGTACATTTATTCTTCTCAGGAGCTCATTTATGCTTCTCAGTCTCAGTTGCGTTCGAATCTCCTAACCGATTTTGAGCGTTTTCACTCCAATTTGGCTACTCAGGAGGCTACGCTTATACAGTTGTAGCGTCAGTATGCACGTCAGTCTTCCGACAATTCTTCTGGGTCCGAGTGATACCATCTCTTTAACTCTTCGTGACAAAAAGGGGGAGACATATTTTTGATTTTTTGTTAGGGGGGACATACTTTTGTGTTGAAATGTGTACTGTTTAAGGAGAATTTTTCTTATATTACTCAGGGAGAGTTTTGATGACTTCATCAGTTTTGATGACTTCATTGGCTTTGTTATCTACTATTGTTCCTGTTCTTTTATGTTATTGGTGTTGCTATATGCTACTGCACATGAATTATGTTCGTTTGTACTAACCATGGTTACCTAGGCACCACAGCTATAGTATCAACATGGCAGCTACAATATCGGCACAACAGTTCTCGTATCCTTGGTTATTTACTTTTTGTATTCTTTTTATTACTCACTAGGATTAGATTTTTATATACACGAGTTCTATCTCGATGGTGTCTAAACCCATACTTCTCTTGTATTTTTTTACTTTATAGTGTTTTGTCATAGAATTACCAAATAGGAATATTGTTAAGGTCATTTATGTGTTGGCATATTCCGTGACCATATTTAGTCGTGTGTCGATATTGGGTTGTGTTAGTTGAACTGTTTCATCAACTTATTTTCGTGGCTATCCGCTCCCGATGTCCTACGCCTGCTGCACCCCTGCTATGCACTCGAGCCCCAACTCTAGTACCATGCCGCCCACTACACGCTTGTTATGCACTCAAGCCCAGTTTTCAGTGGGCATACTCCCAATGTTCGCTCACCATACACTCAAGTGCCAAATTCAGTAGCCACCCACTCGATGCTCTCTCGCCGTGCGTTCAAGCACCAAAACCAATAGCCTCGCGCCTGAAACTCGCCTCCTCACTCGAGCGCCTGTAAGTTTCTCCCTTGAAACCCTAGGCGCGCCCGCCGCACGCTCAAGTACCGTGGCAATGGTCATTTTTTTAAACAAGTTTGTCGAGCCTCTCTATATATTTTCTCCCTTCTTTTAGTTGCCCTAACTCTTGCTTATGCATTTTGGAATGCCCATTTTGAGAGCAACCAAAATTCTTATACTTTAATCTTACTCCATTTGAAAAAGCCCCCACTATATTCTTGTGCTCGTGTCAAGGTGTTTTTTACCACTTTCACTTTACCATTGTAGCACTTCCTGCCCATTTACCTTCATTGGTGACGTTGGTAGTGTGAAAGGGGGTTCCGGTGATTTTTGGTATTTCAAATGGTTCGTGAGGATAGATTGACGTGAAGACCGGAAGGCATCCGATTTCGTTACCGTGGGCAAATCGAAAAAATTTCTTAATAGAGATCACGTGACGAGACTAAGTTGACTAGATTAGCGCGTCGTAACTACCTAGTCTGTAAGTTAATTTTTAGAGTGCATATCTTTCTTGACCGTTAAAACCAGGAGGGATTTACTCGATAGCCGTAGTTATCAAGATTTTTCTTCGTCACAAAAAAATTATTTCTTTTTTTATTATTACTTATTATTTTATTCTTTATACTTGTTATCATTTATATTATCTAGATTAAAATATTCTTTACTTACATTGAATATTTATTTTCGTACTGCTTCCACTAATATATCAAGGGGTTAAAATTTTTGTGTGATTTGGGACGAAAAGTTTCCTTCAACACCCATTATTATTTTCACTTATCAAAATGCCACAATAAGCAAAACGATTACTTTGGTAATGCCTCGTGATTTTCATGGCTTGTGCACGTGGTATATTTTACAAAATGTCACCAAGCATTTAATTTGTCATTCTAAATTATTTTATAATTTTACTAGATGTATGCATTGAATTGATAATCCTGCAAACTTTGAAGTTGCACGAACTACAATGGTTTCCGACAAAAGAGCTTGTCATATATGCTTATGGTTAAAAAACATGTACAATATAAATCACAAATGGACCTCATGCCATATGAAAAATGTCTTCACTTTGGACATACAAAGTATTCAATCATTAAAAAGTTTAAATAGTGATCTGAAATCTAATCTAAAATGTAATTTAAATATGAGGGACTTTTTTCATCATTTCGATAGAATACTTGACAAGAAAAGGCACAAAGAATTGATGGCCGATTTTGCATATAAACAAAATATTCCAAATATTATTATGAGTCATTGTCTTTTTATGATTCAAATTTTACAGAATTGATGGCCGATTTTGCATATAAACAAAAGATTCCAAATATTATTATGAGTCATTGTCATTTTATGATTCAAATTTTAAAAGTTTATACCCCAACCATTTTTAAGATGGTTCAGAAATAATTGCTTAAGGTATTAGATTGGCGTGTTATTTTCTATACAAATTCCATTCATGTAACAATTTATTATGCGGAACAGATGAATGAGATTATAGGTATCTTTGATGCATTGATAAAAAACGTTGATTGTAATTGTAGAAATTTTCAAACTGTTAGAATATTTTATATATATGCTTCTGTAGTTTTGAATCTCCATAGTTTGATTGCTATTTCCGACCACTATATCATGATTAGATGGATCCAAAACACGAGATGTTCTAATGAAACTGTTATTTGACCTAAAATTCAAAGCAACGAGAATGATTTACGTACATGATTTGGGAGGTTAACTGATAATTTCTTACAAAATTATATCCGAATGAGATCTACATCAAGTAGTATGGCAAAAATGAAGGAAATTACTATTAGAGTTAATAAAATTGTGGACGAATTTCGTAACCTTAATATCGAAGAATGGATGAGTAAGGAGGCATCACATGCAGAGATTGCTGTCGCTGCAATTAGCATATATCTCGTCCATCATCTGTTCTGGTGTTTTTTCGTCATCTTCCATCATTTTGAATCTGGCAAAGCAACGAGAAGAACAAAAACCATATCAAGAAGATTTGAGATTGACGAGTGAAATGTTGCGGATTTCTTCTGCTTCACTCTCTGTATCTGTCAGGGGGAAAGGGGCCTAAGGAACCGATATCCAACCTATCAGTTGTCATGAAACAATGAAAAAGGATTAAATACAGTACCGAAGATTTGTTACCTAAATCTGGTAAAATTTGCCAAACAGAAGAATACTTGACTTGAAATTAAGTTAATATCAAAAGGAGTTAAACTGGTATAATTGACCACAAAAGCAAAGAAGTTAATATCAAAAGGAAAACACAATGCTAGTGAAATTAATCCTGGATATAAACTAATTAATGACAAAGAAGCAGTAAACATTGATTTAAATATCTACCCCTGATATCGATATTTCCTAATGCCGCAACAATATTATGATACGTTACTATATTGGTGATATATCACGATAGTTTAACCAATACAACCCTATTAACTTACAATTTCCAAATATTTTTTCAGGTATATCCGATATCGATACGTAATATCCGATACTAATATGGCCACCACCGACATTGATACCGATACCGATATTTTGATATGTGGCAATAAAGGTTCCTCCTTACTTTTTTTGTTTTTAATGTCATAGATAATGACGAAGAATCAGAACAAATAGCGATAGATTGTCTATATGCCACTTCTTAGTTGGGTCCAGGAAGAGGTTGGAGTAACCAATACAATTTAGATTGCATCCATTCCATTTCCTGTTGGTTAATTTCAACAAAACTTGCGATTCCTTAATGCAGTATTAGCAATATCTAGCCTTTTCTGGTCAAATTTGAGGCCCCTAAATTCTACAAGTTATTGTGGCATTTGATTCATACAGAATTTCTTTTTTCAAAGCAATTCATATCGTGTTTTTTATGCCCGCAATGTGTCTTTGGTTTACTTTCTAGCTAGTTTTTAAGCACCTATAAGGCTATTGCTACGAAGATTTCTAAATTTGCTGGGATCATCAAATAATTTTTTCGTTTCTTATTTTTTCAAGAAAGGCAGTTTGTCATACATATCCTCACTTCATTATCTCTATTTTCAAGGGAGGGGTAAGAAGGTTTAGTGTTCAAATTATACCCATCTAAGGCACAGAAAGGCACTGGATGTTGCATCAAGGACATTGCACCAGTACATTCCCCGGGTGGCACAAACTGTCTTTATGAAAGCATGTTCATAGCCTCTATCGCATATTAATCTTTAAGATAGTATTGTAATTTCCCAAGTGCAAAACTTATCTATTTGTTTCTAACATTAAGGGCTTTCTAATTGATCCATGGCACTCAGCATTTCGAACTTAATCTTACACACCGAGTAGCCTTCAAGGTGAATCAAATGAAGGTTAATTTAGAAGGTACCTGAATCAGAATGAATATGTTGATCAAATTCCAGTGTTCATAGGATGAAGACACAACAAAAGCAATAAAGTTAAAACAACAAGAATTAAAGCACAGATATCCTGAGACAAGTATAAGCAAAGCTTCCAAAATGTGTAGTGATTACTCTAAATGGACAAAATTGAAATAATGAAGAATAAAGATAAACATCCCATGTGACGCAACTCTATTTCAATGCTAAAGGAGCTCTGACCTTCACAATTGCCAGCAACATTGTCAAACTATAAGATACAGGTGTCACAGCCATAATAAAGATTAACCGGTTCAGCTGCTCAAGACCTTGATATGACACAAACGACTCATAACCCTCTAAACAAAAACACAGACAAAAAATGAAAAAGGCTAAAAAAAAAGCTCAACTCATTACATATTTGGCTATTACACAAGGTGTTGATAAAAACAGCCAATAAAGAAGAGATAGTGAGAGTTTAATGTTGGGGTCACTCCCGAGTGGCATTGTGTCCGCGGACTCCATTGGAGAAATGGACGAGGACTTGTAGCGTCATTG
>JAOVVI020013336.1:0-11896 GCA_028571085.2 Nepenthes alata | reverse complement strand
ATGGAGCTTATGTTTTGGTTTTAAAATTTTAGGTTCCGCTTGTGTGGGCGGCTCGAGCCTCATGTTTGAGTATATTTTTTTTTGGGTTCGGGTCGCCACATAGGCTGTCCGCGCGCCTTGGCTGTCCTCTAGCCTTGAGTGTCCACGCGCCTTGGTTGTCCACGCGTCGTGGCTGTTCTCGCGCCCTGGCTGTCCACGCGCCCTGGCTGTCCTCGCGTCGTGGTTGTCTGTGCGCCCTGGCTATCCTCGTGCCCTCGCTGTCCGCGCGCCCCGACTGTCCGCACACCCCGGCTAAGTCTGATGACAAACCAGCTTGTTGGGTTTTCCACAAGGGAGTGTCTAACCCAAATAAACTTCCCCTCACGACCTTGTGGAGAACACCTTTGCCATTTTCCCGGCAACCGTTATCACCTACCTTTTGGCAGCTTCCCCTCAACTGGGAATCCCGGCGTGAGCTCCGCCCTTGGTACTTCCGGCTCCGCCGTACTTTTTACCGTTCCTTCTAGTCTCACACTACATGACAAACTCTTTTCACGATGACCCCAAATATATTTTGACCGCCATAGACCTCGACTGCTCCACTTCTGCGGTACTTCATATTTTGGTACCGAGAATGTGACTTACACAGTCCTTTGGTCTTCAGACTTTGGGTCACGTCCTCGGCTCCGTCACCTTCACAGGTACGCCTTTCCGGTCTGCACCTTCCGCAAGCAGCCCTTTTCGGGCCTAGGCCAATCTCAACATTAACAGAGTCCTCAAATCTGTCCCTATGGACCTCTCGGACTTCATGCTCTGGTGCCAAAAATATGACTTACACAGCCCTTTGGTCTTCAGACTTTGGGTCGCGTCCTCGGCCCCTTCCCCTCCATTTGGTGACGAAGACCTCGGACTGCTGAGAGGTGGACAAACTTTGGACCGCCGTCTCATTTCCTCGTTTAGCACTGCTCCTCTGGTCATTATCAAAGCCACCATGCCGTCAGGAGAACCATGTCTCTGATACCACTTGTTGGGGTTGGAACGACCCGGATCCACCCGATCAGGTCAAAGCAGCGAAAAACCCAAACCCCCAGTCATCGTTAGCCACCATGTAGTAAGAACAAGGAAACATAAGAGATGCACAATAATTTTTAACGTGGAAACCCTTCACAAACCGAAAGGGAAAAACCACGGGACACATAGTCCACCAATAAATCTACTATGTAAAATGGTTACACAAGCTCAGAGATAGAGTACAACAACCACCGTGGCTACACAAACCCCAGATACGAAATCGAAGAACAGAGCTAGAGAATACAAAGTCCTCACAATTTGAGTTACACTCACTGCTCTCTCTTTCTTCTACTTTTTCTCTCCTCATTGGGGTGCACTCTACTCTCTCATTTTACAAGTGTTGGTGAAACGGCGAACACCATTTTACCCCCGCACACAGGGGCCGGCGCACTGCGCCCCTGGTGGTGTCTCTATCGCCAGGCCAGTGTAACCCGCACCCAGGGTGTCTGGACACACACCCATATGCATGGAGGCCCTGCTCTGTCCGAGCACTCTGGCGACTCACCCTCCTCGTGAGTTCTCACACATTCTGCCACTCCTCCTCGGTGCTTCACAACACCTTACCCACTATATGCCCAGCATGCATATATATAAGCCCAGCCAGAGACCCTTCAATTAATAAGCAGGGGGCGTGTGGACAATCTTCTGCCACCTACCCTACAGCCTATGCTGCAGCTGTCCACCTACTCTGTAATCACCTATTGCCAAGAACGGCGCATGCTCTGACAAGTCTACAACCTGGCGCCTGCTCAGACGGCGCATGCACTAACATGTCTCCAACTGGCCATCTGCACAAACGGCACATGCACTGACAGGTCTGACACTTGTCCTCCAAAGGCCAACTGTCCGCTACGTACAACAACATCCTCGGTCGATACTGAACTCAAGTCCTCGGACCATCTGTGCTCATGGCGATTACAAGAGTCATCTGGTGTTCTTTGGTCTCCAGGCAGTGACAACGACCTCAGACTTTCCAAGTCCTCGGTCCTCACTGTGCACACCCCATGTCCCCGGATGATACTGTGCACTCAGTCATGTCCGCGGGGGATTCCATACCAGTGTCACCAACTCGTAAATTCTGGCCTTCTCTTTGGCCGTCTGTACGCTACGTCCACGCACTATGTCAGCGCACCCTGGCTGTCCGAGCGCCCTCGCTATCCACGCGTCCTAGCTGTCCTCTAGCCTTGGCTGTCCACGCGCCGTGGCTGTTTTCGTGCCCTGGCTGTCCACGCGCCCTGGCTGTCCTCACGCCGTAGCTGTCCGCGCGCCCCAACTGTCCCCACGTCCCGGCTCAGTCTGATGACAAACCAGTTTATTGGGTTTTCCACAAGGGAGTGACCAACCCCAACAATTTTGGGCCACTTCATAAATTCTCACATTATTCTTTTTACCCTCTACTACTTGAATGACTTTTGAACAACCATTTTAGTGAGAAAACCCTCACCATTTGTGGTTATTATTTGTTTCCTTTCAGAAAATTTGGCTTCAACTTTTGTGCTTCCACTATAAGTCTTCTCACCTTATTTTATTTTATTTTATACACTTTTTTTCGCCTGTTAACATTCATTGATTATGTCGGTGGCTTAAAAATTAGGCTCCAATAGTGTACAATGATTCGATAGCTAACAAAAAAAGATTAATAAAATGACCATAATGTGTCTAATTCTATTGTCGTGACCAAATCCCAAGGAGTTTCTGGATGGGGATCATAAGATGGAAAGAAGTGGATTAGATTATTATATTTGTATTACCTGATCTGTAAGTTACTTTTCCTATTGCATTCTTTTATGATCGTTGAAAATTATAGAGTTTTACTCGATAGTCGTGGTTATCAAGATTTTTTTTTATCACAAAAAATTATATTTTTATTACTCTTGTTAATATTTGCATGTTATATGTCTTTTTAATTCATCTAGGTCAAAATAAACTTTACGTATATTGTATATTTATATATTTTTTTATTTCGCAATTAAGAAGGGGATGAAACATTATTGTGCCTTGGATGACTAGTTCTTTTTAAATTCCTTGGTCAATTTAAGGTCATTTTGTTTTTTTTATAAGGGAAGAGAGGGAATGAGAACAATGAAGACAGATAAAAAAAGTGAAAAGGAAATTAAAGAGATCTTTGGGGTAAAAAAGTAGTTGAGGCAAGGGCATTCATGTCTTTATTTCTTTGTTGATATTTATTTATTATTTTATCGAGTAATTTTATTTTAAATATTCATACATGTATTATTTTTATACATAATCTGTTTATATTTTACATCTAAATAATTTCACTATAATTTTATGAAACTTTTAATTTACACACATCATATTTAATTGTTAAATTTTTACAACAATAATCGTACATGCCTTATTTCTAATTATGTCTTAAAGCATAATACATGTCTGACCGGCGTACATGTGTTAATTTTCTATAAATAGATTCTATTAGGCATCCTATGTGTTAATATATTCCATGACCGTATCTAGTCGTTCGTCGGTGCCTTTCCTGTTGTTCAGAAGATCAATATCAAATTCTCGCTCAAAGCATCGTTATCTTACATCTTTTAGTATCCACGCCTGCCCTTCGTCTGACCTGCACTCGAGCATTAATTCCATAGTAGTTGGAGTTTGAGTACCACTCGACCCACACTCGAGCGTTGATTCTAGTATACCATGCACCCGAAGCTCGCTCTATCGGAGCTTGATCGTTGGGGGCGCGTATTCATGTAACCCTGGCACACTCGCCAAACACTCGAGTGTTGTGGCGTGCATTCTCCTAAAGGTCATTTTTTTACCTTATTTTCGACCACTTTATAATTTTCCACATTATTCTTTTTACCCTAGACTACTTGAATGACTTTTGAACAACCATTTTAGTGAGAAAATCCTCTCCATTTGTGGTTATTATTTGCATCCTTTGAGAAAATTTGGCTTCAACTTTTGTGCTTCCACTATAAGCCTTCTCACATTATTTTATTTCAGCTTATACACTTCTTTTCGCCTGTTAATATTCATTGAAGATTTCGGTGGCGTAAAAATGAGGCTCCAATAATGTATGGTGATTCGATAGCTCGCAAAAAAAGATTAATAAGAAGATCAGAATGTGTCTAATTCTATTGTCGCGGCCAAATCCAACGAGTTTCTTGATAAAAATCATAACATGAGAGGAAGTGGGTTAGATTAGTGTGTTTGTACTACCTAATCTGTAAGTTGCTTTTCTTATTGCATTCTTTTATGAATTGTTGAAATTTATAGAGTTTTACTTGATAGTCGTGGTTATCGATATTTTTCTTTATCACAAAAAATTACGTTTTTAGCACTCTTGTTAATACTTTGCATGTTATATGTCTTTTTAATTCATATAGGTCAGAATAGACTTTACGTATATTATATATTTGTATATTTTTTTTTATTTCGCAGTTAAGAAGGGGATGAAACATTATTGTGCCTTGGACGACCGATCCTTTTTAAATTTCTTGGTCAATTTAGAGTCATTTTGTTTTTTTAATAAGAGAAGAGAGGGAATGAAAAGAATAACGAGAGATGAAAAAGGAGAAAAGGAAATTAAAGAGATCTTTGGGGGAAAAAAATAGTTGAGGCAAGGGCATTCAAGTCTTTATATCATTGTTGATATTTATTTCTCATCTCATTGAGTATTTTTATTTTAAATATTTTTACATTTATTATTTTTGTACATAATCTGATTATATTTTACATGTAAATAATTTCACTATTATTTTATGAAACTTTTAGATTTATACATATCATATTTAATTGTTGAATTTTTACAACAATAATCGTACATGCCTTTAATTTCTATTTAATTCTCCTACATGTCTTGGATTTATAAATATATGCTACAATATTTCTTGAATTACTATATAACTATTCACGTCTATTTTTTATTTTAAAAAATTGATGAAATTACACTAATCATATTGATATTGATATTGTGCACTTTGTACAATAACAATTTCTACATATTCATTAATTATACAATATGATTTTTTTCTTGTTCATATTTTGCTGCATGTCATATGTTTGAATAAATATAAATAAAAACTCTATATATTTTTTTGATGATAAGAATATTTTATTTGGTATGAGAACATCTAAGAATTGCTTGTATTTAAGTATAGTTCTCAATTTATTTAAGTATGAATTGTTATAAAAAATTAACAGAACATATTCGAATATATTATAATATAATATCAGTACAATAAAAGTCAAATTATTTATTTGTGAGTCAGAGAAATAACGTTTGATTTTATCTATAGAGTTATGTATATGTGGCTCACCTACAAGTTATGAATAATAGCATATAATATTTAATTATTTAGAAATAATTATAAAATGAGTTTTGATATTCACCTTTTATTGGTGACATTATCATCGAACTTTGGTCTCATTTTCTTATGCGAGAATGATTAAAGCATCTTTAATGTATTTGTAATTTTTTGCATAATTTATGATATTGTATAAATACAAACATACATTAATTATTAGAAATTGGCTTTATATTGAATTATAGAGATTTTAGGTTTTCGATCATGTCACCGTTCAATATATTTGGTCGATATATATCTACATATAAAATTATATATGTTTTGCTAAATAATTGGTTTGTTCTTATCTTTATTTCACTAACATATTTCATATTAGAAAGTTTGGACTAGCTTGCTAGCGATTGGGTTATGAAAATGGGAGGTTTGTGACTAAGTTTTAGGGTGTTTGAATGTTTTGATGTTATAATGACGATATCTAAGTTTGATCTTAGAATTTTTAAAAGTAAGTTTTGATACTGTAATTTTATTAAAATATTTTTTCTTGTATATAATTCAAAGTCAAATAATTATTAATATTCAGAGCTAGTTTAGGGTGTGGTATTTGAGTCATTTGATTTGAATATTAAATTATTTTGGGCCGTTTAATGGCATGTTTATATTAGGTTATAAGTTGGTGAAATAAACCATCGTTACTTATGGGTCTCAAAGATAAAAGTCAATTTATCATTTATACTAGCAACTTTTACGAGCGATTCGGGTTCGGTTCCTTTGTTTGAAGGAAACAGGCATATTTATAAACTAACGATCAATCGGTGTAGCTTTCTGAAAGAGGTATGGTTGCGCATTTGAGAAATTATATTTGTTGAATATTGAATGATCTAACTGCTATATATATTCTAAATCTAACGTTTGTTTATTATACGTACTAACTGTTCACTTGATCCGACCATTTATCCATCAATTCATGTAATCGTTCATTAGAATTAATCATTTGGATTTATTAACCTGTACGGTTATTTGATACTTTCAGTCATTTAGATTTTCGATAGTTCGATTAGATTTTCTTTTATTTCGAACCTAACAATTTGGATGTTCATATCCCTCCATTGACCAATGGATCGAAGCGGGTCGTCTCAGAATAACTTTAAGGATTCCGCCTTGCTTATCTTAATGTTGGATGAAAATGACAACTTTGAATCAACCTACAATATTCTGTTGTTGGATTAAAATTTACTTGGCTATAAAAATAATGATTGGTGCTGCTCTTCTCAGCATCCCACTAGTTGGAATGAGGAGGCCCACTACTTTACTTTTTATTTATGTTCGAGCCAAGTTATTTTGTTGACTCTGTTTAGGTCGAAAGAGCTAAATTCATACCAAAGGCAATATTTTAAAATCTCGTTACAAATCCAGCCAACAATACTTAGTGTTGGGTAAATTATAAAAATACTTTTAAATTGATTTCATTTCAATATGCCAAATTTATATTGAATCACTATTTAGCATAAAAATACATGAAATATCAGTTTTAATGCTAATAACATTGATTTAATGAAAAAAAAATTAGTTAGCCAAATTATGCCCGAAATATTCAATGTTTTACATCATTAAATTTTTTTCATGATTTTTTTTCCCCAAACATAACAGAACTCTTTCTTTTTTTTTCTTTTTTTTTTTGCATTTAAGTAATTTTCGGGAAAAATATCCAATTTGTTTATTTTGCATTTTAAATTATATGGTCAATTTTAAATTATACTTATTTTAAGAGAAATTATATTTTATGAACAAATTATGTCGAGGTTTGGGGTAGAAATTGTACATATTTTTTTTTTATTTTTTTATGGGATTCTTAACATCGCATATGTATTCAAAATATTATCAATCTCCCTTGATTTTTAGGGGTTGAATAAAATTAAACTAAATATCCATTTATAAAAACAAGACAAGGGAATTTTTACATAAAACACATATATAAATTTACATAAAACGATGCAGGAGTAATAAATGATACATATTGATAATGCAAGAGTACGAAACAATGTGTGAGCAAAAGCACGAGCTTGAGGTGATGAACATGTGGTCAAAAGCTTGCCTTGGTTCATTTCATTCTTCCCTTTAGTTATTCTTTCCTTTCATTCTTGAATCCAGTAAACATGCCAAAAGCGTCAATATGCATATAAAAAGGGCAAATACATAAAATAATGTAATAATATGAGCTTGTGGATAAAATCTTATCTTGCATATTTTATCTTTTCCTTTATATAGTTTTTCTTCTGATCCATAGTTTGAAAATCATGTTGAATTCATATGACAGTTTAGACTTTTATTTGTCTTTTAGAATAATTTTTTTTATTATCTTGAGGGATCAGGGCTGGTAGACCCTACCAGCTGATGAAGCTAATAATCGAGGATAGATTGTGTTTCACATAATCAAAGGTCTTAGTTGTTCATTCTTTCTCAATCATACATCATCTCATTTTTTCTCCTTATTTACATCCCGAGGATCAGGATATCCTCCTTATTTATATCTCGAGTATCAGGATGATTTCAAATTCTTATTCTTGTCCTCTATAATAATACTCCTAAAAAGGCAGACCACATATCACTCTATGGAAGGAGTTATCATCAATTACTACTATAATATCCTAATACTTGCCAAAAATATCACCCGCTACACTAAGCAGCCAGGATATGGGGCCACGGTATTATTGAGTCTCCATCGTAATATCTGTGGCAGGCCAAATAATAAAATATGCTGAATAATTATTGGTCTAGTTTCTTACTGATTTTATCTTAACTTGAGGATCTTGATTCTTATTTCTTAACCTTGAGTCTCATTAGTCAGTGGCCATTTTAACTTCACTTAACTGAATCTTTCATGTAGTCATTCTTAGTCTTGGTTCTCATTCATCCATGGCCACTTAACTTCTCATAAAGCTTTCAGATAATGATTATTCAATGAACTTTCATAACTCAAGGTTTACATTAATTTAATATCTTCGTTCTTTATTTTTTAAAGATCACTTTATTTCACATACATCAATCTTTTAGAATAACCTTTAATCAAATTGTGGACATTTTCCTTCGACACATGTTCACATTTTATAATACGATATTTGCATATCATAACTCAATATTCGTAATCCATACTTATTCACCTTAATTCTTTATTCCTTAATTATTAATTTTCTTCCCATAACTAAATCCTTCAGGTAATCTTGAAAGTTTCACATTACTTTTATCAGTATAACTTTTATCACAATTCCAGATAAAACTTTCATTATATGTAAATATTTCGTAATATCATATTTTCATGTCATATCTCAGTATTTACCATAATTATTCCTCCATTTTCTTGTTAGGGTTTGGAAAATAGTAAACTGAATTAATCCGGACATGTATCGCAAATTATATGCTAAAAATAAACTTACAAATCACAATATTGATACTTAAACATGCTATTTATTCATAATATCATGAGAGGATTAAAAAATATGCACTATTATATACAAATCTTAAAAGTGGAGGGTTTTAGAACTAAAACTAAATAGCTAAAAATAGTAATAATGAAAAATAGAGTTTAAAGTATACTTGCTTCAACCTGATTTGTTATTTTTCTTACTCTAATCGGATCGAAAGCCATTGAAAATTCCTTCTCCTTCCTTTTTCTCGCTTTCCTTCCTTCCCCTTTCTCTCTACTGTTCTGCATCGAGCCCCCCATCCTGTCCCTTCTTTCCCTTTTATAAACAGCAAAATAAGTTAGTGGGAAGTTTCAAGAGGTGCACTCGAGTGTTTAGTAAGCGCACGACGAGCGCACGCCAATAGGAAATGGCGCCTCTAAGGGCGCTCGAGCGTGTAGCAAGTCTAGACCATTCTTTTTTCAATGCCTCTTTGGGCGCTCGAGTGTACAGCGGGCTAGGGTATTCTAGAAATGGCGCTTCCCTTTGGACTCGAGCCAACAGCGAGTCCAGGACATTCTGTTTTTGGCGCCTCCTGTTGGGCTCAAGCCTGCAATGAGCCTAAACCTGCATCAGCCTACACTATGATCAAATTCTCAATTTTTTCAAATTCACTTATCTTTAATTTAATTATATTAATTATATAATTTATTCATAATATTTTAAAAATCGGTACCTTACACGTACAGTGTACCAAGTCGGCCGGCCAATACAATGACAAGCAATAAAGGAGTAGCAATGAAAGCAAAGACACAACATATCATTAAAACGATAATTTTATTAATGATATGTGCATTTACATTTACAAATAAAAAAAATACAATGGTACGAAACATCTACTGAGGGGCAGAGCACCCAGGAGAAGGTGGTGGTCCCTAACCACTCTTGGACTGGTTCATGAGGCTCTTACGATGGTTGGCAGAACAGTATGCTGAGTCAAGGATATCAACGAAAAAGTTGGGGTCCACCAGCCGTATAATACATCGACTGATATTTATACCTTCTCACAACCGTGCCTCTAGCATCTCAGAGACCTCATGAGGACATATATGAATAAATAGCTCGTTCTTCAACGATACTATCTATCCCAAGAGCTCATCAGTACGCCTCATTGTCTGGGCAGCTTCCTCTTTCAGTCTAGCATTTTTCTCTCTTAGATTTAACAGCTCTGACTGAAGAGCAACTGTATCCTCCTGTTGCTTCGCCCTGAGTAGGTCCATTTCCTCCTCGAATCAAGCAATCTCCTTTTCACGATCAGAGATCACCAGGCTCCGCTAACGCATTCCCTTACTGCGCCCATTATTTTCTCCTCCTACAAAGAGCCAAAAATACTAAGTGACTGCAGCATAAGAATAAAAGAGAAGGAAAGTTTTGAATTACTTGCCAGACTTTACGCTCTCTCCTCGCTAGCCTACTTCGCGGCCTTGGGCCTGGCAGCGGAGGACTGGAGGCAGCAACCTCTTGAGCATGTTCTGACGGTGCCTCTGTAGCAAACTCCCCCATCAAATGAGCAGTAAAGTCCTCCGCCATCTCCGTAGTGAGGTCAATCGCCTCAAGAAGCTTTCTGGTTATTGGCTCCTCAGGCACCACAGGTGGCTCAGCAGGCAACTTGGCAGCCGGCTCGGCTGGTGGCACCATAGGCGTCTCCAAGTGCTTCGGCGGTAGTAGCGTATGAACGGTGCCACTCGTAGTAAAGTGTAGCCTGGCCTTGTACTCCTCCACGGTGGCCTCCACACCAGAGCACTCTCCAGTTCCAGAGAATTGACCAATCAATACGTAATTCGACTCTGTGGAGGATGAAGAAGAAGGCATTATCGTGGCCGTCTTCTTCTGCCTTGGACTTCGGGGAGCATCCTTGGTGGGGAGTGCACCGGTAGATTCAAGGGTGTTGGCGCCAGCCTTCCTATTACGAGAAGAAAGTCTCATCTTCTGGACCAGAGAATGTGGTCTCCAGTGATCCCTCTTGGCTTCATCGCGGGAAATCAAGTGATATCTTCGAAACTCAGAAAGGTGATCCTTCACAAGTCGCAGAAGTTATTCCACAGTAGCTGTCTCATCCTCCAAAGGTGTCCAAATGAAAGTACTGGGCACCTTGCCCCAATCCCTGGACAAGGGCCAGGATTCGTTAATGTATACATAGAAGAACCAGTCCCTCCAGTTCTTTAAGGAATCGTAGATAGCACTGCTGATCTGGAGCTCCCTGGGGGACAAAAAAATTCAGGCCCCACCCTAGGTGAACTTAAAGATCACCCTCATAACCTTTCCCGTCAGCAGTCATGAATGGTGACAGAAGAGGATGTAAAGTGAGTACAAGTATCACACGACATTAGCATGGAGTCATGCAATAGGAACTTAGAGAGCAGTGAAGATGTCAACAGCTCATCAGGAACTGAAAGACGTAACCCACTCCTCAAGTGGGCCTTATACACAGTGATGTAGTCCTTAGGAGGGTAACAAGCCTTGTCCTCCTTGCTGGGCATCCGAAACACAATATGTTTTAGAATGTTATACTTAACATACAACTCTCTTACCTTACTCGACTTAATCACAGAAGCGATTTGAGTAATGGAAGGAGCCATGGAAATGGAAGCAAGAGTAGAAAGAAGACAAACACAATACTTAAAAATTTTTTCAGAAGGAAGTGTGAGAAGTTTGAAACAAACGGACTGAGTACACAAAGACACACAAACATTGGAGAAGGGCAACGCATCAAAAAGGTGCGCCCATTATTATTGACACGTGTCACTTTCGGAGGGCATACAGTCGAATCAGATCATTTAGTATATTAATTAAAGGGATTGCAAATTGATTTCCTGTTAACACGTGGCCAACTTTTTGACTAACAGTCCGACTCCATGATGGCGTATCATTTCAACTCCCACTAGTTCTCTGGATTCTGGCCTAGACGGTCAACAAATCCGATCAACGCTTCTTCCAACCAGTTTTCTGAATTCTTACCTAGACGGTCAATGAATTCAGTCAATGTTCTTTTTAGCCAGTCCTCCAGATCTTCCTAGAACGGTTAACGATTTTGGCGAACGCTTCACACAATTTTGCTCTCCAAATCTTGACTTCACGATGAACAACTTCAAGCAACTCAATTAGCGGACCAAG
>JAOVVI020013335.1:0-11896 GCA_028571085.2 Nepenthes alata | reverse complement strand
ATTTTGGAAGGCAATTAAAACTCAGTTCCAAGAAGCTCTTGCAGTACCAAAATCCATGTGATATGGTCGTGTAATTCCTAATGGGTCAAAAAAATTGTGTGATTCTAGAAGAGACTGTTGTATCTTTCATTTCCAGCTTTTTAATAGTTGAAGCTGAGTTAGTGTTGTCTTGTAGTGCTGGAGTTTACCAATCTGATCTTCTTCATTGTGGATGGAATCACTTCTATAAATATGCAAAAGATAATTACTAGATCAGACGATAATTTGAAGACTATCCAAAATATTATTAAAAAAAGTTGGTTTAATGCACAATGCTTCCACATCATGGGGTTTGGGGAGAGTCTCACGTAAGCGTTGTAGAGAGACTAGTAGTTTTTGACATGTGATGACGTGGCTTTATGTGATAATGAGGCAACATTGTTATTGCTCCAGGGCTTACGCTCTACTATCTGAATATTGTGTGATAAAATGGTGTGACCACATTCTTACCATGAATGAGGAGTACTATCCTCATCATCTTCACATTGTGTTATTCATACTTTATTGCAATTTTAATCATGGAACTAAAAGGCTGGTTTGGTTACTGGGAAACAGACCTGTGTAATGTTGAGCAATGGTCTTGTCCAGTGCTGAATTAATTTGTTAAGGTGACTTACAATTGCACAATAACACTGCCAATAATTTTGATGATATGTCTTCTGAAGAAAAACTATATATTGTTTTAAAAGCGTTATTTTACCTAATTTTTCAGTTCACATTTGATACTGAGGTATTTATTGTTTGCTATTGTAATAACCTGTTATTTTCAAGCCGATTTTCAGTTAGTACTTACTAGTATTGAGGCATATTGTGTTTGTTGTTTTGCTAACATCATATTTGAAAATGCCATGTGCCCGATGCAAAAAAATAATAGACATAGCTAGTCTAAATCTAGGTTAAGAATTGTATTTTAGCTTGGCTTCGTCAGTTAGAACCATTCACAATGTTAATTTGACAAGAGATCTTAATTTACTTTGGAATCAGATTGCAGATCTGTATGCCAAGGACAAGAAATAAGCTAACCTAAGTTCAAGTTTTAATTAAAAATTACTTAATCATTAGGAAAAGGGGTACTGAAAGTGAAGTTGTTGAGCACTTGCCTGTGCTGCCTAGGCTTGTTGCAGCAACTGCCCTTCATCCGGCCTCCAAAAAAGATGTGGGTTAAAACTTGAATTTTAGTTTACAATTACTAAATAATATGGATCAGAAGTGTTATAGTAGAGCACTTGCCTGCACCCTAGCCTATGTTGCAGTCCTTGCCGACTACCATCCTCATTTGATCTGCCAAAAAAAAGTGAAATGCTTGGAAATTGTAAAATCAAAACAATTTCTATGCCCTTAAATCAAGCAACAATTGCAACAAATTATGTATTAAATATAAAATATGCAATTTAACCGTCTTAATTATTTGCTAGTAAAAGGAAAAAGATTTAGTTAGCCTATAATTGTAAAGTTTTTTATATACTTGAAATAAGATATCTTGTTCTTTGTTATTGTTTCGATTGTTTTTGGTTGAAAAACAAAATATGACATCTTTGTAATTTTTTTATTGCCAAAAAAATGTCTATTTGTGCTAATCTGCTGTCAAAATTGATATGTTGTCAAGAGATCAAAGGTATTTACTTGTGCTGTCCTTAATAATAAGAAGTTTCTACGTAAAATGTCTTATGGGATTTTGAGAAGATGTTGACATTATGTTCTTGAAAATAAGACATTTTGACAATAGGTACTTAGCATTGCGAAAATTAAGTGGTTGGCAACTACAAGTAAAAGCCTCTAATAATTTTTGTACCAAAGAAGGCCTCTTATTTGCAGGTTTGCTGAAAAATTGAGTGCACACAAATGCCTAATATTTTTTTGTGTTATGAATGCTTCTAATTTGCTGATTTGCTGAAAGATTAAGTATCATGAACCATAATATTATTTTTAAGCCTAACTAAATACTGGCAGTATTTTAAGAACATGAACTGAAATGTACTGAAAAAATTCCGCTGTACTGTGTTGTATATTTTGCAATGACTGTTAAGTGCCGCTTCTCAGTGGAGGAGATGGTGTGAATTTGATGCAATGGGGTTTTGTGTTCATCCCCACCCTTCTTACCTCATAAAATAGGAAAAAAGGAGTCTGTTTGAAAACGGCTGCAACAGCTGAAAAAGGATGTTCTTGTCTATGTTACAAAGACTCAGGTTTGAGCGTCAAACACGATTATTCGTCTTGTGTCATCTATTTTCCCTTAGTTTCGATATGGATACTAATACTAAAGTGAAGAGTCAAAGTAATTATGGTACTGGTTACCTCTTTCAGATGAATAAAATCCACAACCCTTCATGATCCTAATCTTCTCCTGAATCTGATGTCCACTCTGCTTTAGCTTGTTCTTACTCTTCGCTGTTTTCCTTTGTTTTCTGTCTGCATTGTTGTCGCCTTTATTTCCTCTTTGTTCATGCTTCTAGATATCGTGGAAGAAAAGTTATAGGGGAGTGCTTCTTTCATTTTTCTTTCACTTCTCTGTTTTCAGTTCTAATGATTTCGGTTTCAGTTTCACTCATGGTGCAGAAGCCTTAAGTGAAAATTAAATGTACTCTTTTTTGTTCCATATCTGTTACTTTCATTCTATGACATCCCAGATTGAATGTCCACTTTCCTAAGATTAATTTCTGTTAAATTTACCTTTTCCATCTTCCTCTCAAATAATCACTCTTTGATTTTAGAAATGAGGTGAATATGATGTTGAGGCCTCCCTTTTTTGAATTCTTGAAGCCATTCTGACTTACTCAATTGATATATGACCCAAAATAGAAAGAGATAAATCTGATATAAGCATTGCACCTTCAGTAAAAGGCACTTACTACAAAAATAAGGAGTGAATACTAATTTCCATTGATTCATCCCGTCCCAGGGGAAGTAATTAAGGGCTTATATTTATTTTGCAATACAAGTAAAATTTATAACTTTTCCAACTAAAGAAAGTGTATTTGCAGAATACCCTTGTGTGTATTGTGACAATAATCCGGAAAACCATTAAGGAAACCAAATAAAAACTTTGCTGTGAAAATAAACCTCTTCTATATGCAACACCAGAATTAATACTAAGAATAGCTTTCTGTATTGAGAAATTTTCCCTCGAAAAGTGCTCATGTTTCTCTTCCTTGTAAGTGTTAAACTCGGCTGATATAACCTCATGAGTTTCCAAGAAACAGCCTTCCGAAATTTGGTGGCTCTTCTAGTCCAACCAACTTTCAACCCTGTTATCTGTCACAGTGTGATGTGCACCAGTCTTCAAAGTTGAGAAGTAAAGCGGTAGCACAGAAAAGGTACTAAATTGATTCATCCTATGCTATGGCAATGCATCTTTACACCAGATGAGTGTCCAGCAGGGAAATCTGGGATGATATATCCTCATTTATTTATCTGCCTTCTGTGTAGAAATTGTTAAGCTTGTTGCATCTCTCTTAACATGTTTACCTAGATGTTTCAGGTACTAACAAGCAGAAGGGAAATATTCAACAGACTGATTATGCTATACTGACAATAACAGTTCCAGTTCCATTTTTTCCTTCTGTTTTGATTTTGGCAGTCATTGCAGTAGCATTCTAATCTGGACAGAGAAAAAAAAAAGGATGTTGTTGGTTGCTTTTTGCTTGAATGCCATTCATTTTTGTTTTCAGACTTCATTTTGTTTTTTGAAATTGACAGTGCTTGCGAGTATATGGAGGTACAAGGAGAGGCGCTGTTCATATTCATTTTTGTTACACTTAAACTGCCACAAATTATGCTTTCAAGTTGTCATTTTAACATATATGGGTTTCTTTGAAGATGGTTGAAATTTGTTGCACGTGCTTTTAAAGAATTCCTACTTTTGTTTCTCTTATTTTGTTTTGGTTGTCAATTAGTTTATAAAAATGGCGCCCTAGTGCATAAGGGTTCCTGGATTGCATAATCTATGGAAGATCATACATGTATAACCTTCTCATCACATTGCAGGGAGTCTGTCTTTATGGTTCAAACTCATCCTTATATAACAATGAAGTAACTTTACTACTATGTCAAAGCTTGCCCTACGTCGATTGGTGGTGTATAAATACATAAACCACAACTCCCTAGCTTGTCAGCTTGGAAATGCATTTTCTTGTGCTGGCATTTCACCGTTCAATATAGGAGGAATGGCTTATGGAAACTAATTTTGCACATTTCAATATGGCTATGCCAACATTTTACGTCTCATCAGCTGTATTTGACTTGCACCTAGTGATGAAGCCACATTGATGTTACTCACATCACCTTTCTTCCTATCCCTTTGAGAAATTTAGATTGAGGTTTATCCATTTTCTTGCCATCAACTGACATTTATGTACATTTTTGGCTCATTGATGTATGATCCCCGTTTTCTCCAACTCTTCTTGACAGACATAGTAGAGGCGATGAGGGAAAACGAAATGCATATAGAAGCTGTTGATATTATCTACACATTTGAGTTGGAACATAAGTTTTCTCCTATGTCTATTTTAGTTTCTTTCCTGAAAAACTTGAAAGAAGCATGCAGTGAAGCAAGAAAAGATGCACAGGCTTCACCATTACTGCGGGTATAGTACCGCTGTACTCTACACACTCATGTTTCTTGTCTCTGTTTCAGCTACTACATTTCACTTGTTTTGTACAGACCAAGGCAAATGAAAAGCAGATAGCTGGTCTGAAATCTGTGCTCAATTGTTTGGATGGCCACAAGGTTGACCCTGTCAAGCTTCTTCCAGGATGGAATATCAAGGCAAGGATAAAAAGTTTGGAGAAAGGCATTGCTAAGCAAAAACAGAAAACTTGGGAGAAGAGAAAAGCAAATGGACTTGACAAATGTGTAAGTCCCAAAATTAAAAGTGACAAACGCCCAAGGGTTATGGGCGACGCACCAGCTTCTATACCTTCCCCATTCAGTGGCTCACAGGGGCCAAAGATTACCAACATTCCACCATACCCGCCGGGCAGTGTATTCCCTCATAACTTTTATGACTATCCAGCTGCCTCGGCTTGGCCACATGACTACATTCGCAGATCCTTCCTTGACAATGCTGTTGGGACAGAGATCAGGACTGGTCTGCTTCCATCCGGCGTGCCAACTGGATCATCTGGTTTCATCTCAGCTTCAGCAACAGGAGTTCAAGGGGCAATGCTTGACAGTTTTGGGCAGTCGACCAGTGGAAATGGATATTTCCGTGAAAGTCTTGCTGTTCAAGCTCCACCAATGGGGAGCCGTAGCTTCTTGGGGCCATCATCTTCCCTCGAACGCTTTCCTGGGCTTCCTGAGCCATCATCTATCGGAGTCGGTGATCGACGTCCATCTTCCGATCTTTATCATTTTGCTGATTCTGTGCTGGAAGGAGATTATCACAGTGGTTTACGTAGGCCTTCTGGCACTACTGACCGGATTCAGTATTCATCATCATTCTTTTACTGACCAGATGCTCCAATGCCCAGTTCTTGTGGTTTCCTTGTTTCAGCTTTCACTTTGGACGCTAGCAGTGGATTACTTCTCCATAGTTGTCTGAGTCATATTAGAATATTGTGGCTGTCTCTGAGCGGGTTTGCCAACCCTCTATAGCTCTTTGGCTTTATGATGACCACTGTCGGAATCCTACTTTCTTCCTTATGTAAGACAAGCTTATATATTTCTCATGGGATCGATCACCCATGAAAAAGATGGAAGATCAACAACCTAAGTCATCCGTAGACAAGCGGCTGGAATGATTAGTCCTATAAACTGTAGAAGTTGTGTTTTGGAAGGGTGGTTTTGTTTCAACCCTCTCTTTTGTGACTGCTATATAACTGCAGGTGACTTACACTTTGACTGCAAAACGGTCATAGCATCTGGATTTCGCTGCTCTAGGCACACTGGGGTCTGGCTGGTTCGCCAAATTAAGCTTTGGCATCCCAGTTGAAGCGGTTCCTGCTCCTTGTGCTTCGTTGGGCATAAATCCTATTTGGCTAGCCCCCAATTTGACTCCTTGCTCATTGAATGGCAAATGAATTCCTTTCCCTGACTAGTGAGATAACAACCACCGCTAGCACTCCAATCACCTGTTCTATTTCAAAATAGTCCCCTGGCCCACCTCTATACCAATCTCACTCAATAATTTTCCAACACTTGCGTTTACGGTACACAGATACCTGTTTCTCCCATCTCGGGCTAGCAACAGTTTGTTGCTGGCCATCTGCTTGGCTCACGGTGGGTGCTTTACAGAGTTCAATTGTTACACTCCCAGATGCAGAATGAAATGTGAATATCAGTACGGGTCATTTGCATGCTTTTGTTTTTCGTTTTTGTTCTCCATGTGCCACGATGTGGTAGGTTAGGTAAATGACTGAGTTGGTGCTCAGAGAATACTGAATGAGCCCTCTCAGTGAAAGCCCCCTGTGCAACCAGGAAGCGGCCTATTTGATTCTGCACCCGCCCAGTCTCTCCTATTCCGGCCGGGCATATGCCGCCTCCTCGGATTTGGTAAAAATATGTGGTGTTTAGTCGGCCAACTCAATTTCCTGTCTTCTGATTATTGATGTACACGCGGCAGCAGCAGCATTGAGATGCAATTTGTCTGCCCCGTGGAATTTTGTTCGCCAAACTCTCGGTACTGTTTTATGGGTCATAGTGCCAGGGAATGGCTTCAAAATTACCAACTGCTTGTATTAATGCCCCACTTCTTCCATCGATTCCGCTCCGATCCCCTACCCTTAAATTTTCCTTCAGTCTGGGCAACAAGATTTGATCGGATCACGTCTCTCTGGCTGTGGTTTCCTCCGGAGAGATTTTAATTTGCTTCCCTTACCATTGCTGAAACAAGTGTTCTGGCGATCCGTTTGACATAGTATTTATCCTCTATATCAATTTTAAAATAGATAAATGATTGAATGTCGTACCAAAATTTGTAGGTCCCAAAGGTAGCCGGTCACTATTTTTCATATTTTATTGAGAAAATAAGTGTATATTTTATAGTTTTATATAATTTTACTTCTTCACAATCTCTCTCATTAAAATTCATATCAATCACGGTAAGAATATAACTAGTCATATATACTTTTGCATTAATATTTAATAATTGAGAGCTTTGTTCATATTTAATCGGCAAGAAAGAAGATGAGTAGGATCATGGGAGATTTTTACAAATAATAAAATTAACTAAATCGTGATTGGATAGAAATGGCATATGAATTAGAATTTTCCGTGGAAATTTATACTATTAACCAAAAATTACTATTTTTTATAAGGTAAGAAAATTGCTAAAATTCTAAGTTAAATTCCGCCTCCGATGTTTTATAAAAATTGATTTTACTCCTGCTCGGGATTCTTGAGCACATTTCAACTGCCATAGCTGCAAATGTCCTGGGCTCAACCACAGTCTCCTCCATGTCTCCCCCTCCCTACCGCCACTGCCGCACTGCCTCCTCTCCAAACGCAGAAGCAACATACCACACCACACCTGCAAAGGAGTACCCTTCAACTCCATACCACCGGCACTTCCACAGCCTCACCCTCGAAGCCCACTTCCCAAGTTCGTTCCAAAGCTTCATGGCTAGAATCTCTTCGCCACCAAACCCGTTCCAACCTTTTCCACGAAGCCGTTTCCACCTACATTGAAATGACAATGGCAGAAATTGCCCCTGAAAACTTCGCTTTCCCTGCCGTTTTCAAGGCCGTCGCAGGCCTCAAGGACCTTAATTTAGGGAAACAGGTTCATGGCCATGTGATCAAATTTGGGTATGTCTCGGAAATATCCACTGTAGACAATTCCCTTCTGAATCTGTACGGAAAATGTGGAGATATTGGGGATGTACATAAGGTGTTCGATAGAATTCCTGAAAGAGATATAGTGTCTTGGAACTCGATGATTGCTGCGTTGTGTCAGTCTGAGGAATGGGAGCTCGCTTTAGAGGCATTGAGTTTGATGCAAATGGAGGGTTTTGAGCCTAGCTCATTTACATTGGTCAGTGCTGCATTAGCATGCTCTAATTTGAGCCTGCGGGATGGGTGGAGGCTTGGGAGGCAAGTTCATGGCTATAGTTTGAGGAGGGGAGATGCCAAGACATTCACAATCAATGCGTTGATGGCGATGTATGCAAAACTCAGGAAACTTGATTATGCAGAAGCCTTGCTTGAGGTTTTTGACAATCGTGATTTGGTCACTTGGAATACCATGATAAGTTCATTCTCGCAGAATGACTATTTTCTTGAGGCTTTGACATTTCTGAAACGTATGATTCTTGAAGGAGTCAAGCCTGATGGAGTCACAATTGCAAGCGTCTTGCCTGCATGCTCCCATCTGGAGTTGTTGAATTTAGGAAAGGAAATTCATGCTTTTGTTATGAGAAATGAGGATTTCAGCAAGAATTCCTTTGTGGCAAGCGCTTTGGTTGATATGTATTGCAATTGCAAACAGGTTGACAGTGGTCGCCATGTTTTTGACAGCATAGTGGGGAAGAAAATTGCTCTTTGGAATGCCATGATAACTGGTTATACACAGAACGGGCATGATGAGGAGGCCTTGATACTTTACACTGAAATGGTGTCAGTTGCAGGGATTTTGCCGAATCCTACAACCATGGCCAGTGTTTTGCCAGCTTGTATACATTCTGAGGACTTCTCAGACAGAGAAGGAATTCATGGTTTTGTAGTTAAATTGGGTTTTGAGAAACACCTGTATGTACAAAATGCACTTATGGACATGTATGCCAGGATGGGAAAAATTGAAATTTCGAAAGCTATATTTGACGGTATGGAGTTTAGAGATAGAGTATCTTGGAACACCCTAATCACAGGCTATGTTGTTTGTGGACGCTGCAGTGATGCTCTTCTTATGCTCCATGACATGCAAAGATCAAGTTTAAACAATGTGAATGACAATGATAATCAAAGCGATATTAAAATTCTTTGCAAAGCAAATTCGATAACCCTTATGGCAATTCTTCCAGGCTGTGCTGCACTGTCAGCACTAGCTAAAGGGAAAGAGATTCATGCTTATGCAATTAAGAATGCTTTGGCTTCAGATGTTGCAGTTGGGAGTGCTCTAGTTGACATGTATGCAAAATGTGGATGCTTGCATCTATCTAGAAGAGCATTTGATGAAATTCCCAATAAGAATGTGATAACATGGAATGTCCTTATCATGGCTTATGGGATGCATGGACATGGGGAGGAAGCATTTAAACTATTTAGAATGATGGCGGCAGCAGGTGCCAGAGGCAATGTGAAGCCCAATGAAGTAACATTTATTGCAGTTTTGGCTGCATGCAGTCACTCGGGGATGGTACATGAAGGCCTTAGCTTGTTTTATAAAATGAAAGAACATGGAATAGAACCGACATCAGATCACTACGCTTGCATAATTGACTTGCTTGGTCGAGCAGGTCGTCTGGAGGATGCATATCAACTCCTCGATGACATGCCTCCTGAAATTAACAAAGCTGGAGCATGGAGCAGCATGCTTGGTGCTTGTCGGATTCACAAGAATGTCTTGTTAGGGGAGATAGCCGCAAGGAATCTCTTTCAACTGGAACCTCATGTGGCTAGCCATTATGTATTGCTCTCTAATATCTTTTCTTCTGCTGGACTGTGGGATAAGGCAATGGAAATCAGGAAGAACATGAGGGAGATGGGAGTAAGGAAAGAGCCTGGATGTAGCTGGATTGAATTCGGTGATGGGGTTCATAGATTCATGGCAGGTGATGCATCTCACCCACAAAGTGAACAGCTTTATGCGTTCCTAGAGGATTTGTCGGATAGAATGAGAAAGGAGGGCTACGTGCCCGATACTTCTTGTGTTCTTCATGATGTTGATAAGGAGGAAAAGGAGAATCTGTTATGTGGACACAGTGAGAAATTGGCGATAGCATTTGGCATC
This sequence comes from Nepenthes alata, assembly GCA_028571085.2. NCBI lineage: Eukaryota > Viridiplantae > Streptophyta > Magnoliopsida > Caryophyllales > Nepenthaceae > Nepenthes > Nepenthes alata. Next base: position 1,973 of record JAOVVI020013335.1, on the reverse strand, counting down.
CTCAACACACGTCCTGGCACCATAATTCGAGTTGCAAAGAACCTTAGAGTTTGTAATGATTGCCATGTTGCTACCAAGTTTATCTCTAAGATTTTGGAACGGGAGATCATTTTACGAGATGTACGGAGGTTCCATCATTTCAAGGATGGAACTTGTTCCTGTGGGGATTATTGGTGACCATACCTAAAATTGTTATTTTCCTCCTTTTGATTCCATTTATTTCGTATTCTGTAGTGATTAAAATTGTAGCAGTCATTTCTTTCATTGAGTGAGAATTGTTGTATACTAAAACAACTATACCCAAAATTCTTCTTTGAAAAAATTCAGTTTTGTATGCTTTGTATTATCAATTATAAAGTGAAAATGTGGGATGCTTGTACTCATTTCTATTTGCTGCTGCTGCTTTCCCAGCTACCAATGATACTGCATTTTTTCATCTTAGATGTTACTTTTTACATGTTCATGGCTGAAAGTTTTCAACGTCAAGGTGCTAAGAGCTTCAACCTCTGCAAATGGGTATCCAAATATTGCTGAATCTTCAAGCTCAGGCTCGTAATGTTATTGGCGTTCAGTCATATACTGTGATATCCATTGTTGAAAACTGTTGTCTACTCTCCACATCTCTGTAACCTATGAATGCTAAGCCATTGCCTTTGAACGTGTACTTTTAAGTTTTAAATTTTTCCTTGTTCAGATAAGAAGGAATTCACAGAAACAGCCGATTTACATTGTTGGGTAAGGCTGCTTATCTCTTGTCCACCACAAAGGCCATAATACAAGAAGCCTTATATACCAAGCCACCCTTTATAGATAAGGAAAAGTTGTGCATGTTTTGTTTCATCTTGTGTGGTTAATGATTAATTTCAATGTGTATTGTAACGTAGGAATTTTATTTTTTGCAAATTCTAAAACTAAATTACTCATCTAATACATAATCACAAGAATATTAAAAATAGAAAAGCCATTCCTAATGAGTACATAATTCGCACCTGATAATGTTCATACTTGAAAAAATAGTAAGATTATGTCTAAATAATACTCATGCACCGCTTGATCTATAACTTCAGTTTAGCTCAAGCTCACTAATTCTCAAGTTTTTCATTCCTCACACATTTTAACCCTATTTTTCCTTGACTCTATAAATACTCCCCTTACATTTGATCTAGCTGCCAAGTATTGAAATTGTAGGACCTCAAGAGTGAATGCCTGGTGTGTAAGAAGTGATTCTTAAAGGAGAAAGCCTCATTTCCATTTGTGAGATTGATTTTCCCTAGTTTTCTTATTTACAAAATTGTATAAATCCTTTAAATATTTACTCTAGCCTTGAGTTTTCAGTGTTCCATCAATTGCGTGTAAATTGGGTTTCCAATAATGTTGTAGATTCACTATTAGTAAAGCATATTTTACAAAAAGATTAAAATGTATCTGATTTCGTTATTATGAGCAAATCAAATGAGTTTTTCAACAGGGATCCATAAGTTAGGAGTCAGTCATTTAATATTTAGTATATATGTACCATCTAAAATATAAGCTAATTATCACTAATAAATTTATTTTTACTAGCCGTAGAAGTTTAGAAAATTTTACTAAAAAACGGTTTGATTCTTAAGGTTTTTTATAGTCAAAAATTTTTGTATAGATTTATTTTATGCGCTATCTCTACTGTATTTATTGGTAATAATTAATGTGTTGGATAATTGATTCGCATTTACTACATCTAGAATCAAATATTTCTAACTTGTATCCAATATTTATATTTTTCATACTTCTGTGTAATCATAAAATCAAAATTGTAATTGTCTTGGGACTATCGATATATTTTACTGCATAGGTTAAAATTTTTGATGAATGTTGTATACATTGAAATTATATACATAATTTGAAACATATTTTATGATGAATTCGGTTATTTAAGTGACTTCTAATTAATATTTTTTCATTGTTGGTTAGAAAAAAAGTTGAAATGGTTAGTT
>JAOVVI020013332.1:0-11897 GCA_028571085.2 Nepenthes alata | reverse complement strand
ATACGGTTTATAATATTAAAGTTATTGGTCTATAAATGATTTATATGAAAATCGAAGTAATAAAAAACAATGTAAGTTTAATATCACAAATATATTTTAAAATAGCATAGCAAATGCGGCTGATGTAAATAAGTAAATCTAAAATAATATTATAAGTAAAAAATTAATCATTGATTAATAATTATTTCATCATTTAATTTAAGCTGGCCCCACAATATTTCAAAATTCTGTATCTTATACAGAATCTGTAATACTAACATTTTATCATATGTAATATACTACAAGATACAAAGAAAATTACATTAAAAAAAAATACAGAATTTAAGAAATAAATATTATTTGATATAATTTTAAAAATATCTAGATTATTATTATTATAGAAATTTAATATTTATCTTATTTTAATTTTAATTACTTAGATTTTAATTTATAGTTTTAGAAATTACTAAATCTTCCTGTAAATTTGGGGTCTATATATCTTCTAAAAAAATATACTTAATATATCTCTAATTTTTATTATTGAACAAAAATTTAACGGTCGATGTCTCCTCCATTAATAATCTCCATTGAGCATTTGATCAAATAAAACTGAAATATCGAAAAAGATCACGGTAGAATATAAATTCCATCCAATTAATTCATGAAATTTTATAATTAAGAAATCATTACAAAAAAATAAATTAAAATAGAAAAAACTCAAATATATTAACTCGATTAATAAAACCCACTTGAGAAATGATTAGATCAATGGTTGTCATGAATTTAATACCTAATAATACTAATTTGAACTTATCTGATACATAATAATATTTATGTATCGATATATCAACAAAATAAAATAAAAATCTTAAAAAAAAAAAGCCAAAAAATCGGCATAAGAAGGCAAAATTTACATTTCAAACATCACAGAGCCATACATAATAATCAATATCTCCTTATTACACACAAAAAATAATAATAATAACAATAATAATAATAATAAACTAGAAACGTCCAAGTCAATTAGCCGTTCTTCATCGCCCACAAGTATAATATACAGCAAATGGATCCGTACAGCTGCTCAAAAATCCCCATCCAAGTTTCCCTTCAGTTGAAGGCCTCCAAACAATCTAACAACCAATCAAAACACCGAATTCCCAATTTCATATTTTCAATTTTTCTGATAAAAAAATAATTTTTTATGATTTTTTTTTTGGGGTTATTTTTTTCCATTGAAAATACTTTGCTTCACCTGTAGCTGCTGCTAACTTGTGGCGATTTGAAGAAGAATTTCACCAGCCATTGCACAGGCCTCAGCAGCTGGGCCCTCTTCTTCCTCCAGAACCAGATGGCCGCGTTGTACTGCACGTTGCGTATCGTCCTTGTCGCCGCCTTCCAGTCGTACTTCTCCATCTCGTCGCGCGCTGCCTTGCCAATGGTTTCCCGCAGCTCCTTGTCCTGCAGCAGAGGCTTGAGCTTCATCAAGCAGTCCTCCAGATCTCCCGGCATGTAGCAGAAGCCAGTCTTTCCTTCTTGTTCTTCGGGTATGATGTCAATGATTCCTCCTGCACGAGTTGCCACGACAGGGATGCCCGATGACATTGCCTCCAGCACGACCAGCCCAAGCGTCTCAGATTCGGATGGCATGACAAATATGTCACCGCTTGCATATGCTTGAGACAGCTCCTCCCCTGACAACATGCCGGTGAATACAGCAGGCATGCCGGTGAACATTTTCTCCAGCTCCTCCCTGCAGAAAACATCATTTTTTATAAGCACAACCATATATATATATACCCACCAATAGGGATCAGCACCATATTTTTCAATATCATGATAATATCGTACTATATTATCCTATCAGCGATATATCAGTCAACATATCAACACATCCGATATTTGGCCGACATATTAGTTAATATAATTCTATTAGCTTACGATTTTTTGATTTTTTTTTTATTTTAATACATCCTATACCGATACATATTATTCAATATGTTTGATGTCTATATAACCATAACCGCAACCAGTATTTTCATCCATTAGTACAGCGAAAATAATTACAAGTGATGTACTTGCCACATGACTATTATCCTATCCAAGCACTCATTCTGACAGTGACATTCAATTTATCCACCTATCATTTTATAAGTTCATTAGCATAAATGGATGAATTACACGCTATATCACCTATGAATGGCTAAAGAGAGTTTTTAGAGTCTTCTTATGCTTCTAACAGTGAAAATTTTATGGCGGTAACTTGGACAACTAAAATTATACAATGAATCTAATACATTTTAATATATTTGCATAATTTTAACCATCACAACATGCACTAGCTGGACTCATCTTAAGGTATTTAAAGAGTATCCTCCAAACATTTCTCCTTTACTGTTGCCCCCTTCGATCATACACCATGGGTTGAAGAACTATAAAGGATTTCTTATATAATTTTCCAGATTCTCAAAGTTTTGAACAGAAGTACCAAAAAATTGCTTGAGTAGAGTTCTTTCATAACTAAAGCAGATTAGTAATAGAAGGATAACAGAAAAAAACTTCAAATTAGAGTTTATATGAACTTCTAATAATGATTTCGGTTTCTAGAGCCAAGACACAGCTACTTTACATCTAAATCTGTAATCTTTCCTGAGAAGCTTGCCCAAAGTCAATCAGACAGAACATTTAAGGTGATTTGAAAACTTAAATTGTAAACCAAATAAAGTATCTGTCAAGAAGATAACTCAGTTGTAATTGGAGAAAAGAAACAAAGATTTACACCAATAAAAACTCAGAGTGAGTCAATAAAAAAAGATATAAAATTGTTCTTACTCTCGAAGAATATTACACTTAATGAATGGAAACTCTTAACGTGAAGCTAAACATGAAGATTTTCATGCATCAGCCATTAGCCATCTAATGACCACTAACATACATATGATAGCATAACTTACCTATACGGGCCATCGCCGATAAAAGCAATCCTGGCATTTGGGAGCCTGTCCATAACCCTGCTCGATCATGCAAATAAGAAGACGACCACAACATAGAGTAAGCAAAGCACCAAATACAGCAATACCAGGGACCTTTTGAAATCCTTTTTTTTTGAAAATCGATGACACAAAATATGGCAAGGAAATGAAATTGGGTTGCCGAATAATGAAGGAAAATACTATGGAGGAGCTAAAAGCAAGCTTATGTTGCAGTTGAATGCAGGGAATCGAGTAACCAAATGAATATTACCTTTTGAGAAAATCCAAACTCTTCTCGACACCCAATCGACCAACATGGACGATAAGCGGCTTCTCGGGTTCTCCATCACTGATTAGAACCAAAAGAGGGATTAGAACCAAAAGAGGGAAGAGGAGAATGGAAAAAAAAGATAAAGATAAGGCCTAACTTGTAGAAGAAATATACAAAATAACGTATCAATAAGTCGTTTGACTGGCCGACACATAGGTATTGGGCCCAACAATTTATTGCTATATTGACCGATATTTCCCCCATGTTCTAATTCCCCCCAAAAATTTTGCATTCGATATTGATATGTATTACATGATATAACTATTACTGATATGGAGATGTCCAGTATTGATATTTACATCCACAGTAAGAAAGATCTAGTATCTCACCTCAGTCGTAATCTCATCTCGTGAGAGCGGAAACGAGGATGAAAGCTCTCAGAGTCGACTCCTTTATTCCATAGACGTATCGTATTGGCTGCCAGCAAAAGGCATTGGAAGAAGGTAAGGAAAAAAACACAAGCACAAATGTAAGCTTTCAATCAGAATGGAGATTTAGAAAGAATGGCATCAATGCTGCTCCTCGCACATTGAAAGTCAAATCTAATTTTATTATGAATGCAATCGAGTTTCTCAGTTGTACCTGCTGCTACTTGGGCTGCCTCAAGGTCCCTACCAATGGCAGCAGATGGAACCAGGGTGAGATCAGCTGCTCTATGCAGGAATTCTGGTAAAGAAACAAGGTGCTTTTATTAGCTGAGGAATGTAAAAACTATTATATGAACATACAGGTGGCAACTAAGGGCATTCTGGTTGATTTCTAATCAAGTGGGCTTATGGGACGAAATATCGGCCGGTATGTAAAATATTTGTCAATATCAGTATCAGGCCTTCCTGATACTCAACAAATTCATGACACAAGGCCGTATCGGCGATATAAAAGCTGATATTTCCTTCGAATTCAGTTTATTCTGTTTCACAGGAAAGTTTTGCATCCGATAATGATACGGCCATAACTGATACTGATACCAATATTTTCATCCATGTGTAGGCTAGAATTGTAGAATGGTTCTACAAATGTTTTGATTGGGTTACAAAAATGTCAAACCATAGACATTTAATTGTCGAGTTAGGATACCAAACCCGGGCCCAACTAAATAACAATCAGGTTCTTTTAGGTTTAAACCCAAAACTGGTCACTTAAAAGAATCTTATGACAACACCCATTTTGTTGGTGGTGGTAATCCAGTTAGTGTACCACTTATGGAGTTCAAGGGAGCCTTCACCAGATACAAAACTATTGGATATAAATTCAACCGTCCATGTGTTTTTTTGAAAACAAACAGTTTTTGTGGGAGGTTTTTTTTTCTAAAAAAAGCAAAACATATAAACCGCTAGATTTACATCCAACATACTCGAAACCGAGGTGAATGGGCTGTGCCTCGGAAGTGAGGCACAGCACCCCTGTTTTTAATCACTTCTGCCACTGTAAAATTGCTGAGTGATGTAGGAAACAAGAAAGAAGGATATTTGCATACTTATAACCATCCACATAGGCTTGACTAGCCAGCTAAAAGTGTATCTCGGAATGTATCTGTAGATCAACACGAATCAGAATCAGTACATAAGAATAGCTAATGCCTAAAAATTTAAAATTTAATCTGGCCTCAGGCTAGAAAAATCAAGTGATTAAGAACTTAGTACGAGAAATATTTTTGAGAAGGGACAGCTACTCAGCCATTGAATAAAATGAACAACAAACTATGAACAAAGATATAAACTTACACGGGTACATGAGTGTGGTAAGACATCACTATAGGAACACACAGCATTTTAGCAATAGCAAGGGCACCAAATACCTAGAACAGTGATAAACTGTCAGTCAAATTTGTATAATACAACATTGTTCATCTCTGTGTTGTAGAGGTTGGCAAAGAGTCTGGTCAGGGTCTCAAAAGGTTACCATAACTCCTGGTGATGAAGCGTGGATGATGTCAGGCTTGAAAGCAGCAACCTCCGAAATTATTCTGGGACTCAGAGCAAGGGAGAGCGGCACCTTCTGATACCAAGGGCAGGGGAAGCTGAAAATAGAATTAAGCACCATTAGAAGAAAACTAATTGTTCAAAAGAGAATTAAAAATATTAAGAATGCTTATTTGTCATTTTGGCAGTTTATAGTGACCAACCATCACTTCGGAATCGATGAATGCCAATTAGAAAATAAAAATTGATGAATGATTTATATCACTGGTGGTCTAGAATATGCCATTCTAAAAGCATTGTATCAATTAAGACAAAAAATTAAAAACAATCAACTAAGAAGCATCGGCACTTCTTCCAGACTAACATGCCAGATTGGAACTGTCAATATTAAGCCAAGACAGTCAGCACTCTCCTACATGTGTCTGAATATTTATAACGTTTCTTTTTTAATTTTGACATGTTCTGACATGTTTTGGAATTGTTGAGCCAATAATACAATTTTTTGAAAGATAGGGTTCTTTATATAACTGAAAAAAATTATAACCATTTGGTAATTTAGGAATAATAAAAAATCAAAGTCCTTGTCTTATTTTTCTCATCATGTAAGGTATGTTATAATATAATCCTGTTATATATACTCATTTGCATAGTGGTTCCTTTTATGATTTTTTTGGATGACAAACCAAGCAATATGCATTTTTTGTAAATAAATAAGTAGTATTGTGACCAATTATATTGCATATTTATAAATAGACTATGAATTTTAGTTAATGTATCTACCAGCATTTCACAACCTCATTTTAGAAAAATAACTTGTTGACATATTGGTGTCATGTTGGTTCCCAATGTTGGTACCCATGTTTCTTAGTCAATTGGCATTGAGAAACATATCAGCTAATACTGAAAAGATAATTTAACAAATAGCAAATTTCGGATAGCAGCAACCTCCGTGAGCCAATCAATTTCGCTCCATAAAATTCCTGGGGAACTCCTTCATGTGTTGTTACAACCATCACCTACACCAGAAAATAGACAGCAACAGAAAGTTAAAGATGATCTAAAATTTTAACCAAGCAGGATATATCAGCACGAGCTCATTCAGAAATGCAGATCACAATGAGAATTCTAATGAGCTTCAAAAGGAATTACTTAGCTAATGAAGTGAACACGAGCATAATGTATTAAAAGCTTACCTCATCCCCCATTTCCCTCAAATATTTGATAAAATTCTGGAACCTGTTTTTATATCCAGAGACGTAACTGCAAAACAATAGGGGAATTAGTTGAACTATTGTTTTTTTTTTTCGGTTGAAAAGAAACCGCCGAACTACATCCACACTCACCAAGTAAGAGAAATAGGATCTTATGTTTACATGCGAGTTACTATTTGTTTCATGGAAGCTTCGACAAAATGACAAGGCTGTTCTATGATTACCCAGAGTTCACAAATTCAAACCCCAAAACCGCCTATCTGCATTGCAGAGGTAAAGATACTCACATTTAACCTCCCCAAAAGGTTGTAAAGCGAAGACCTATTGTACTGAGTATCTTATGGGATTTTGAAGTTGTTTACCCGATAAAAATATTCTCATAAAATTATATATCATGCACAAAGTTATGATACTTTGAAGGCAATTCAACCTTCATATTGAAAGCAAGAGGCAACAAGAACAAAAATATCAATTGTTCAAACAATATTTGGTCAGAGCAATATGCAAACAGCCACCTCAATCTAATGTCATCTCTCCGGGTCTACTAGGGCAATATTCATAACCCAAGAAATGTATTTATATTTCATAGTTCAGAGATATGTTTAACATCTAACCAATAAAGGTGATATTGCAAACAATCATACAGGACATAATAAAACTAGAATCTGCAACAACAGATGAATGAACAAGAAAACAACCAATGTGTTGTGAAAGTTTGAGTATATAAACTGATCTTGGGTTCTCAAGAGCTTCAACTCGACATGGTATGAAAACTTCTGCGACCAAATGGCATAAAATCCAACTCCTAGGAACCCCCATTTTTTGTAGTTACATTTTAGCCAAGAAAAATAGTGAATATATGCTTAGTTTATGCTTCAAGTCCCAAGGGCTTCCATGTGAGAGGTAATTTTAGTATAAAAATCCTATGCTTTTTTTTTTTGGAATGAATTGTTATAATTAGACGTACAACATATATTATGCAACATCACAAGTATTATGCAAATTAAGATGAACAACTTTCTCAAAATTTGAGACGATCAAAAGGAAAAGAGAAGACAAAAAAAAATCTCAAATGAAAAGCAACATAATAATCCAGCCAATTACAACTCAAAATCACAATAGTTCTTTACCTATAAACAAGAAACGAATAAATAAAAATTACCTCATTGTTAATTGAAGTTAATAACACAACATCAGAAGCATCAAGTTCAGACAATAATTTCGTTACAGTTGGCAGATATTCATTAACAGATTATCATGAAAAGGACAAAAACTACTGAGACCAACCAGCTTTCAAAACAACACAGATTGGTTAAAGGTTATGGCTCCAACAAAGCCAGGCGAGGGAATAAAAAAACCCCACAACTTTGGTGGAAAGGCCCACCAAAAACGCCAAAATAATTCCATGATTTAATGAAGTTGGCAATTCAATAGCAGCAAATGTTTAACTGTGAGACAGAGCCAGACACACAAGAACTCTAAATCATTTTAAACATGCCAAACTCAGACAACAGAAATTGTGCTGCAAGAAACTATGATGATATTGTGTTCAAATTTGGTGGTACACAAATGACTGTAAATTTAAACACACCAGAATTTTGAAACAAGAAGATCCCGAGGAATGAGAAAGAATTAATCAAAAAGGGCTCTTCAATAAGAAGTCACCATGGTAGGATATAGTAAAATTGGCTGAAATTAACATGAAGAAATCAACAATGCCAACAAAAACTACATTCGGGTTCTTCCACATAAGTCCAAACATGGCGAGATATGCGAAACAAAAATTTGGGGCCAAAAAATCCACAACGAATCAATTGACTTTGGAGATACTAACGCAAACGGAGAAGGCTCTACGAAGAGAGCAATACGCCGAGGCCTTGAAGTTTCCGTCTCTTCCAAAAGAGATCCTTCTTCCTCCTCCCTCTCCGTAACCTTATCACCGGCCATTTTACTCGATCTAGCTCCAAATCCCCCGCCGGCCCTTTTTCTCTTAGGCACCTGAGACTTCAAACACCGAAAGTTCAATATATTTGCGCAAATGGGTTTTGTTCTTCCGCAAGGTAAAGGAAAGAAAAGCCGAGAAGACGGAAAGGTTGAAGAGGACGAGACGGAAGGAGAAGAGCAGGTGGGAATTCTAGAGAGAGAATGAGGGGAGAGAGAGGTATTTATAGAGGAAAAAGAAGTGGTCATGTTGTTGTAAAGTACGCCTATATAGATGGATTTCTCTAACTTTGGGGGGGTGCGTTCAACTCGATTTTGATAAATATCGCTGGTGAGCGGAATTTCGATGGGCAAGGGAGAGAAAGAGAGAGGGACAGAAGGAATCCAAAAGGATTGAAACGTACCTCTTGATGGATATTCTTCCAATAAGAGAGAATAATTGGAGGGTCTTTGGGCATATGCTTTCCAACCCCCTCCCATGGACGCCATTGTCATTTCTTGCACGCTGTGATTATTCCGACAACTAATCTTAGCTTTGTGGATTGTTTTGACACATAATTCCTTCAAACATAATTTACCATCTGATTAATAAATTGTCTTAAATTGAACATCACCATAATTGAATTTCATGTTCAAACAAGAAAAACAGGTGGTCGCCTTCAAATTTTGCCCTTTGTGTTGTCATTCTTCGGTGGCTCAACGAAAATGACCCCGTGCATAATCTCCTACAGTTAGGAAGCTACCTTCTTTATAGAGATATGATAACCACATCTCTAAATTTCAAAAATACTTATTCTCAAATAAAATATCATAATTTAATATATTTATTTAATTTATTTAAAAATATTAAAATCACAATCATTCAATCAATTTTTATATACCTATCAAATACAAAACTTTTCCTAATCACGCATTTATTCATATTTAATCATTCAAAATTAGATAAATATTTAATAAAATCTAATAATATATACAAAAAAAGTCCTACATATCCCAAATAGATATCAAAGTCAATGACATAATTATTGAGGTTAGAAATTATAGTCTTATAAATGTTGAGTTTTATTCATCTTATCTTGAATTTGGCTCAAAATTTAGGTCTAATTAATGAAAATAAGAGCCCGGGTTCTTCCTTTGCGACACAAAAATTTTATAAATTTTTTAAATATATATTTTATAAAAAAATTTAAAAAATATTTACGAAGCAGCAATTTTACGGAGACAGATTCAGACGAGCTGAAAATGATGGGATGTGAACCTCATCCTGCCCACAATAATTTTTTTATATATTTTTAAAACATATATTTTTATATGATTTTTTTTAAATTAAAACAAGCAAATTTTATTTATTCATATATATTTAATTTATGATTTCCAAGAAGTAAACTATTCTCTCGTAAAACTAAATATTTGTTTAAACAATCCCGGTGGAGAGCCTACGAACAAAGAAACAAAATGAAATTATAGATAAATGAAAATGAAATACAACAATTTAGAAAATTAAGGGGAAAAAAAAAACGTAAACAATCATTTCTTATCTTTTTTTTTTTATTTTTGTTAATAAATTTATATAAAAATAAATAAATAAATAGATATTATATTTTTTAATATATTTTAAAAATATTAAAATATCATAAAATATTTCTTAATCTTCTCGGAAAGAGAAAAATATAAACGTTTCCGCCAAGATACTGCCACCCTCACCACTTTAGCCGCCGCAACTTCCGCTTCCAAGGCACCTCCGCTTCCTACCCACCTCCACACCATTCCGCCTTACACTTTTTTTTTTTTTTATAATTTTGTTTTAAATTTAGATATATTTAAAAAAAATAAATATAATCCTAAAAAATAAATTTAAGTGGTGGTTCTTACATAAAAGGAGAAAAATATTTCACATCCTTCCTTTCAAGAAAGAAAAAAAAAAGGAAAAATCCTATTGATTATAATTTTCTCTAAACTTTCAAAACAAGCATGAAAAAAATGCTCAGATGATACGATATTTTCGTCACTCCATATTGAAAGAAATGATCTCAATAATTTTTAGTCCGTGAAAATATATTATTAGGTGTTTTATTTTATTTTTTCATTGAAAAAGAACTGAATCTGTAAGAGTATCAAAATACATAACAATAGTTTTCTCTAAAATTTAATTCATTAACTATATATATTTTTATAACCAAATAAACTATTAAATAATTATTTAAATTATTTAATACAATATCTATTATTTATTTATTTAACATTATATATTTATATATTGACCGTTAAGTATATATAAAAACCTTCATAGCGAATAAATCATAACAAGATTCCTCGCTTCTTCCCCTCTACCATCTTTCATTGTGAGAAATTTTGCCAATTATATAAATAGATTATTTTTGGTGGATAATACTCTTCAATAGGTGATTGGTTTATCGGATATAGTAAAGGTCTAAATGGAACTCAATGGTTAATATAAGTCCACGTCCTTGATATTATGGTTGTATTTGAAGAAACAATTTTATGGAATTGGATTGGCAAAAAACGAGTACTTTAAAAAGCACTTGGATAAGTTCAATTAGATCTTGACACAGATGTCTATGCTTAATCAGAAGTTCAAAGAAGAGGACAAGACAATGGTATTGTTGGCTTCCTTACCCAACTCCTATAATAATAGTGTAATGATATTGTTGTTCAAGAATAATAAAATTAATCTTGATGAGTTAATCACTTCTTTACTTATAAATGAATCTAGGTGGAGAAAAAGTGATAAAGTTTTAAAAAAGTCGAGTGCCTTAACCTCAACAAGCGGTTGCGAGAATGGTAGATTAATGAAGAGAGGTGCCAAGTCTGCGAGAAGCCATAATTGGTCCAAGTTTAAGGATACCGAGTGCTACCACTATACTTTAATTGGAAACAAGGGAAGGAATGAGGTAGCAAGCAGAAAGAGAAAAGGGATCATTATGGTAATGATTGGACACTTATTTCTAGCAAAGGTGACTTTTTTGTCATTGGTGTAGAGTTTCGAGGGTCACGTGATGAGATGGGTGATAAATAATGGATCATCACTACATCTGATATTAAAAAATATTTCATCATATGTTATATGCTAGAAGATTATGAGGTATTGAAAATAGAAAATGATGGCTTATTAAGAATTGTTGGAATTAGAGAAGTTTGCTTGCGGATAAGTAGCAAGACGAGGCTCTTGGAGCTTGTGGTATGTTTTGGATAATAGGTTGAATTTGATTTTAACAAGCAAGTTTGATAAGGAGACTTTTGCACAACATTTGGCAAAAGTTAATAGAATCTTACCAAAGGCTTCTTGGTTGTGGCATGGGGAAGGAAGTATTCTAGTTAGTACCTAATAAAGGATGTTATTTTTAAAAGCAACAACAGAATAACCAATTGGAGGCTTGGGAGGTGGTAGGAGGAGGCTAGAGTGGTGTGCTAAGAAGAATGACCTTATCGATATGAAGGTGTTAAAAGAGAGTCGTAGCATCTATGTGTATTGGTGGAGTGGAATAGGCTGTCATTAAAATTTACAAAGTTTGTTGCCTATATC
>JAOVVI020013331.1:0-11897 GCA_028571085.2 Nepenthes alata | reverse complement strand
CAGTAGGCGGTTAACTCAGCAGTGGGCGGTGAACTTGAGTCTTCAGACGGTCAACTATGTTGACCGTCCGTTGACCGTTCGTTGACCGGAATTCCTTCACGTGAGAGATTTCTAACACAGCCCTACTGTCACATACATCAATAAGCACATGCTTCCCACCAACAAATTTGGACAATATAGTATGCTACTAATGAGTGAATATCCTTGCCATAATAGTTTTTTCTTTTTCTTTTTCTTTTTTTTTGGTAAGTAAAAACCTTGCCATACTAGTTATTAAACCCCTTCCCCAAAAGTATATACCTACCTCAACAATGCTATAAACCCCAATAAATCTTCAGCTATAAATCATGCACCGCCATTTCGTTTGAAGTTGGTGGCCTGTCAATCTTCCTTCACTACTGCCACCCCAGACCTTGGCAATCAAATTATTGGTAATCTGGCACCACATAACAAAAAAGGCAGTATTACTAAGCACAAACACAAATTCATGAAAGTCAGAGTGCAATATGGCTCTCCACCGCATGTGACCAGAAAATTGAGAAACAATGGCTCTGTTTGTTCGTTGGAAAATATTTATTCAATGGAATATAATTTCCACAAAATATCTTCCTTAAAAAATGTTTTCCACATTTTCTACAGAAATATATTCAAAGCAAATAACTTCTCATCAAAATATTTTTTGACATTCTAACATATATAAGAAAATATAAAGTATCACACAAATCGATCAACGATAATAGATGTCAGTTATTGATTATAGTAATATTTTCAGAATTTTCCGGGCAGTGGTGATATTTCACAATAAAAAAAATATTTAAATTCACCAACTATTGGTCCTTAATATGTTCATATTTTGTTTTAATGATGGGGTCAAGGACATCACCAATTGATGATCAACAGCATGGTTGAGAGCATCGACGACTAACAACCGTCATCAAAAACAAGTGGGCTAGTGTCGGGGGCAAGTTGTCCAGCAACTAATGTGGCGAAAAACCTGGGTCACGATGTACCAGTCAACAAACAATAATGGTGGCCAAAGACATCACTGCCAGATGACTGGGGACTAGGTTGGGGATGTCGACAACCAATGGTACAGGCTCAAGGCATCACATGTCTTGATGGTGGTGATTGACAGTGGCAGGCATGCCATCCGGCGACTGATGGTGGTGCCCCAAGATATTGCCAGTCAGTATCCAGCAGCAAGTCGAGACATCATGAACCACAATGGTATCATCTTTGGATAAAACTTTCTCTAATGGGCACTAGTAGGCATTATTGAGTAGTTGATTAGCTCTGGAAAGTGATTAATGAGTTCCAAAAAATAACTTCATGTTTTGAAAAACGGAAGTTATTTTTCAAAATTTAAACCTTATTTTCCTTTAACCAGGAAAATATTTTTTGTTGATTTATTTTTCTGTATGTGCCAAATGTCGGAAATGTGAAAAATATTTTCCCTTGCCCACCAAACACTGGAAAATAATAAAGAAAATGTTTTCCAATAAATTATTTTCCGACAAATAGAGGAAGCCTAAATGTTCAATCTCAAATAGGTAACAAATAGAGAGGAAAGGAAAGCACAGTAGCAGCAGACAGACCATTAGGTCGTAAAGACAACACTATATGAATTTCACAAAACTAGGTTAAGATTTAAGGCAAATGGGGGAGTAACGACCAATGAAAAAACAAAAGAAAAATTTGAAGTGGATCAGGGAGACAAAAAAGAAGCTTCACTGAAACATCTTTCTAATCATACTAGCCCTTCCACCGTCATTGTCATCATGATCTCCCAAATTGTCATCAGAGAGCCTTCTAGTAGGCTTGGGTCTTTTCTTACAGCCATCTTCTCCCAAATTATATCGGGCAAGAACTTGCATGGGCGGGTTGACCATCTGTTGATTTTATAAAAATGCAGCAAAACTATAGTTAATAAGATTCACAACAATTTGGAAACCCTCGAACACAAACTAATGTATCAAAAAGTAAAGCAAAACCTGCGGTTTTGCTGATGAAAAAGCTTTCTTAGGCAAACTTCTTTGCATAGAAGATTCTTGAATTTCCCTCTTCTGTTCCACATGCTGCTTTACACCATAAGCTTGTGACTTCACTAAGCGTGGCCTTGCCCATTAGCAATTGTATGCTTCCCACCAATTACAGATGCTTTCTTGCCCAAGGATGCAACTGGTGCCTTCTTTTCCGTGGAAGCAACACTTTTATTCTCCATAGCTACCAGTGCTTTCTTCTCCAGAGAAGGCAATGGCTTCTTTGAAGGCAAAACTTTTGACACAGCAGAATCACCAGGCTTACTTCCATAACTGCTACCAAGCTGCTTCTTGGGTTCAAGCTACTTTTTAAAACTCAGCCCCCATCGAGAATCAAGAGTCACTGAATTGGATTGACTGCCCAAGGTCAACTTTTGAAAGGGTTGGACACGTATACATTGCATAGAGGAATTGGTGGCCACTGGTCTCCATTTGATGAGTAGTGAATACCCAAGGCCCAATTAAGGAACCTATTTTCGCGAACTGGGCCTGCGTCCCAAGAAGCCCACGAGACTGATTTGTCCCAAGAGATTAAATTAGCCCAAGAGGCCCGAGGACATGGATCCATGGCCCAAGAAGCCCAAAGAGCTGAATCGGTCCGAGAGGTTGGCCTAACTTTAGAAACCCGAGGACGTAATAAAGACCAAAGACCTAGATGAAGACGGGGATATTTGGCGCTAAAACCCCGAGAACATGGCACAAATGATATGGCTCTAAAAGCCCGAAGACTCAATACTGAGCAAGTCCTCAGTTGGAGCCCGCGGACGTTTGTCGACAAACGTCTGCGGCCATGACAAAGACCAAAGTCTTCATTAAGGACATGGACTCTGAGAAATCTCCAACGGCACGAGCGCAGAAAGTAAGCTCGGGACGACCAAGAACGCCAAGTCAGATTGTTGACTTTCACAAAGACACGTGCGATTTCTATAACACGTGATCTTCACAGGGAATAATAGCCAGTAGAGTAGACGCGATCACTGCAGAAGTGATATTTCACAGAACTAGTCTGCATGCACGCAATCTTTCTGACACAGCAAGATGAATTTGTAGAGTTGGTGGCAGGCTCCACTGCACAAGCCACCTTCACGAGGGCTCAACAACTATATAAGTATTCACTATGTACCTAACAAAGGACTAACTTTTCCACACTTGCATTTACGCCCATAGAGAGAGAAAAGGCAGGCTACTCATATTTCCAACAGAGAAAACACTTGTGTTTGTAAGAGTGATTCTTAGGATTCACCGTACACTTTGTTCTCCATCATTTGTACTCAAACACTTGAATAGTGGAATCATTCTCGAACTTAAAACCCCGTGGTTTTTCCCTCTCATTTAGAAGAAGGCTTTCCACATAAAAACGACACGTGTCACTATTTCTCTCTCTCTTCTTTCTACTCAAACTCTATATTTGTGTTGCTCTGCATTTGGATCCTCGTCCGTATAGAAACCAAGATCTGAGGACGCAACACCATTCTTTGGGCCCATTCAAAGCTACTCTACCTGAATGGACAGATAACAGTTTGCTCTTTGCAAGCACATGAAGTGATCTCAACTGTTCAAGACCAGCAAAAAACCTGTTTCAGTTTTGCAAAATAACCAATAGCATGTAAAACGGGGCATAAGATCAGCTACTATGTTTAGTGAGATAAGCTGACACAAACCAGAGTTCAGATGTGAAGTATTCTGAGCTGGGCAGTTTTTCACCAGCACTGGGACCTCTACATCATCAGCAAGTAGGAAAGGACAATCTCTTGTATTTTTAAGTTTCTGGGCTTTCTTTTCAAGCTGCATACTAGCACATAATGCAGTCCAAATCAATGAGATACTTGAGACATCAGCTATTTAATAATATCTGCTTTAGATATTACTTAAGGTTAGGCATCCAAGTTGTTAATGGATACTAAAGGTGGTTATCATTAGTTCCATCCTTAGGTCAAGAAAAACCAGACATAGTGCTCCTTTTACTCTGCAAAGAGAAGCAATGGCATCACTCAATAGGAACCTTTTTTCTTAACTGCAGGAAAAAAAAAGAGTTCCAGGGCTTTCACAGTCAACACATCTGCCAGTATTATCCTGCAAAATTCAAGGCTGTTGTTCAGGGGTACTTATAGATGCTATTTGTGTTCTTGTACGAGTCATGACAAAGACGAAGTGTTTCATATATTGAAACATAGTCTTACTTCAAATGTGCTCTCATGTGCCATGCGCCCCCCCCCCCCCCCCCAAAAAAAAAAAAGTAAACAGCTCCTATTTAGTATTTGGGAACATTTAGTTTTTTTCCCCCACATGAATAGGACTAAGTGGTGTTTAGGACCATGAGGAATAATAAGAACCTTCTGCCTTTCTAGCTTCTCCTTCACCATCTCCCTTAACTAATAGACACCTAGGCATAAATTTGTTGAATACTCGAATACTTGCCACATGCCACTTAATCCTAGGAGTTACACGACAAAAGTCACTCACTAAAGGAGGAAAAAGGGGGAAATAAAGGGATAGAATTCCTCTTAGTTTCCACACTATTTTGACACAGTATCACATATTTTTCCACACTAGTTTCACCTTTTACCACAACCCACAAACAAACACGCATGATCTTTTAAAACTCCACAAGAAAATGTCACACATACCTCTGATTAGAAATAGGCTTATAGAGCATTTCAACACACCAACAATCATGTCCCTCTGAGACTAATAAAGAAAACCCTCACTACTTCAAACTAAAACTGAACAGTGTATGTGCTTCAATATCTTCATAAGGAGAGAAGGGGCAATACATCAATTTAAGAACTAGATACTTGAAGAGCCAAATGCCAATTTTCAAACAATGACTTCCTCTCCTGGATTACTCTGTCTGCAATTACTGGCTGGGAAGGACAAAAAAATATCCAGAACTGCAAAAATATACAGTAATGGAAGAGGCATGAGATCAGCAATGAACAAGAAACAATATTTGGAGAGAGAGTTATCAGCATAAATCGCCTATCAATAATTTTACAAAAAAGTCTTCTGCATGAAACTGTTTATGCGATTATCCATGCCACTCTTTCTTGTCATTTCTTTTCCATTTTATGCCTCTCCTTTACCTTTTGCTGGATGACCAGGACAGAGTTTACTGCATGAACCAAGATGTATGTGCGTGTGTGTGTGTGCGTGATCCAAAAAGACATAAGTTATAAAGTTCCAGGCATTAAATGGAGAAAGAGGTACACCAGAAACTTAATTTTCTAGAGGAGGCATCTTCTTTTTATCTTTGGAATTATTCGCAATGGACCCACTCTTTTCATTTTCTTCCTAGCTGCTTCCTTTAATTTTTGCATCATTTCAAGGTACTCCAGTACCTCCTTTTAGGAGTTAAAGCTTCTTGTTCCTCTTCTTCTGCTTCTTCATATTCCTCTCCGTCAATGTCTTCATATTGATCTCCCTCATCATCTTCATATTCATCCAAATCTTCATCAACCTAACACAATCACATCATGAACACCAACGACTAGATAACTAACAGCATCACAAGATTCAATACGAAAATATTATCCTAAACAAACTAATTTGTTCTTACTCTATGATAGGACTTGCATATGAAGAGGAAATAATAAAAGATGTATCACAGCAGTGAAAATCCTCAGACTCCAACGACATCAACAAATCAGCCTGCAGTTAACAACCTTTTTTTTGGGGGAGTGATATGCACAAATAATTGGCACAGAGGCTAATGAAAAATCATATAGCTACTCAAATCTAAATAAAAACGATATAATTTTATAATCTAAAAAAGATGATAAACAGAATAAATTTTAATTTCCGTTGAACCATTACTTGTCCACTATGGATTATAAAATCTGACAACAGTCTGCATTCTCGCAAAGCAGAGATAGTCCCTACAAAAAGGAAAATTAATTTCACACAAGTTTGGTTAATTTTTCTTAAAATGTTTTGTATCCATGAAAAGGGTGCATTACTCTTTGTAGTAGCGATCCTTATACTAACAATTAAAATATGGTATGAGTTGAGCAATAATTCTGAAACTGCCTTGTTTTCACTATATGGATGGAAGCGACAAAAGTTTCCTTTCCTAGCCCCAAAGAAAAGACTATTCATTCCCAGATTTCCATCCGTAGCAAATTATAACATAAAGGAATTATGAAATGATAGTGACTGAATCTCAACATCCTAAGAAGAGACAAACTTATATTCTAAATTTCAAAACTTGTAACAGACTTCCCACTTCCTGCAGCAGCTTTGATGATAAATTCCAGTATGACTTCAGAATACTGATAATGACTACAACAATGAACCATAATGGGTAAAAGGTAAAAACAAAAAAAAAAGATAATCAAATTTCCAACAATTTGACCAAGAGACCCAATCCAAAAATGGATCAAACATTAATTCAGTCATAACCAATACAGAAATCAAAACCAAAACATCCTAACATTAACGACATCAGTTACTAACTTCCACTTTGTTACCAACTTCAAACCAAAATAACAGCTCCTCTCAATACAAAGAGAAATGTTGTATGCATGGCCCTCCATAGAGCTAGCAATGTGGGATGCCTCATACTTCCATTTTGAATAGATCACTGGCTTACATAAACATGTCTAGGTCATATCTCTTGTGCCTTTTTGAACAAAGAATAACAATGAGTCTAGCAATCTCTCCTCCAACAAGCCCTGTATTCTCCATAATTTAGCCATCTAGCAAACAATGGGCTCAGACAATATGCAATGAGAGATTATTAGATGTGATATAAAATTAAAAAAAAAACACAACAAAGCCTTAAATCTCCCTAGTGGTTGGCATATATAAATCCTCTTGGGCAAATAATTTGGCGGAAATATGGATCCCCTAGATGGGTAATAATAATGATAGGATTCCTGTAAAATGACTAAACTGACTGGCCCTATGCTTGCAGTTTGATGCACATGTGTGATAGAAAAAAAGAGAGGAAAGAAGGCTATGATGGGCAGTTACTAAAGAATGAGTCGGTACTCGGTAGTGTTGGCTACTATGGCATGCCTTGAATCTAGGAACAGAGTTTAACAACCTTTCTTACATTCCATGCTTGAAAAACAATGGCTCAATAGACGTGATGGGATTCGTAAGAAAATGTTTCTAAATTAGATTTTCATCCTTGCTAGTTGAAGAAAAATTCATCTCTCTTACTGCCTTTCAATAATCCATAGAGGTAAACCCAAAGTGAGAGGAGGGCCTCACCCCTTACTGGCAAATTCATTTAACTTTTTAGCTGGGGTAAATGGACCAATGCTCTTTCACCAATGAGAAAGAAGAGAAGTAATGACACCTGCATGGTCCACAAACAACCTCCTCTTACTTTCCCAATCCAAACCTTACCAATTCCATACACGAAGGATAATGACACAATAAGATTGTCCAAGAAAACTTTTTGGTCTAGAGCTATGGATGTAAGTGAATTTGTAAGCTTGACAAGTAACTCATGCACAAACTCGGCATAAACTTGTTTGCGAATTACAAACAAGCCTGAACATATTCTTAAAGGTTCATAAATAATGTTTGTCAGCTCCTCAATTAAGAGCTCAGTAGTAATTTATAATATATGTTTTAATTTGTTCAGTAAATACCACCATTCTAATCTCCAACAATGCTACTGAAGCACCTTCTTAAGCTCCAAAAAAAAAAAAAGAGGAGGAGGGTCAAGGCATTGGAAATGCCTATAAAACGCTTACCCCTATCTATACAAAGTATATGAAATAAAATATTTTAATGGGAACTTTAAACTAACTTTGGTCAATTTTATATTCTACAATTAATTTGATAATGATTGTATTTTTAGAAGTTTGTAAAAGCTCATGAACAAGCTCAATTGTTCGATAAACAAAAACAAGCTTGAACAAGGGTGTTAAATCTTGAATAGAAGCCTGGACCAAAGATCAAACTTAAGAAAACAAAAGGTTTAGAAAATATGTTTAAATTTGACTGTTTTTTTTATTTAGGGTCCATTTGGATCACGAAATTAGTATTGAAATTTAAAAATGTAAGTCTAATTCCAAGTCTATTGAAATTAAAATTGGGTTGAATTTAAATTCTATTATTTAGATTGCATTAGGAATTACTCTCCTAAGAGAAAAGATAAAGTTTAAGTATGGTTAATTTTCTCAATTTATACATAAAAATAAAAGAAATAAGTAATTCAATATAAAATTTAAATTTTCTAATGTTTGAAATAGATAATATTTTATAAATACATATTATTTTAAAATATTTTCAGACAATAGTCTTTATCAGAACATTAATTTTAATGTTTTAATATAATACTTCTATATAATTTTTTAAAAAAATAAATTAAAAGAATAAACCATGGTCGGCTGGCCTCTATCCCATATAAACAACTGAAAACAATTTATCCACTGGACCTTGTCTAATTTGATTTTATCAAATCTAATTTACAGATAATTCTAAGTCTTAGAATTATAGTTCTTTATTCTACTTATAAAAATTACATAGAACCATTCTACACTATCTTTTCAATTTCAATGAATTAGAACTTGGAATTAGAAATTCAATTTTTCCTAACACCAAACAATAAAATTAAAATTAGGCATGAAATTTTAATTCCAATAGTAAATTGTAGGGCCCAATTCCGCAAACTGAAAGCGACCTTACAAAACTTTTTTAGTTTTTCAATTTCGATCAGACATTTGAAAAACTCAGTAATAGAATTTTCCATTGGCTTTTAAATAAAGTTTTTTAGAACTTTTAAATCCCACTTATATAATAACATTTAAGAATGTATGATCATGAAAACATTATCTTCTAAGTTTACACAAACAAATGTATACAAAATTTGAAATTATATTTTTAAGTAATTGAATTTTGATTCAAGCTCATAATCAATTTCATTGTGTTTTTTTGATTTTTTTTCATTTTAATTATCTACTAATTTTATATATGTTGTTAACTCAATATGAATTAAATTTTTACGCATGAGGAAATGCATTTATATTGATTAATATACAAAGCTTAAAATATCTTTTCATGAATATTTATATGTAGGTTCAATGATAATATTTATGTTACAGTCTAATACTTTCCATAACTAAAAAACATTGTGCATTGTTTATTCAATGAAAAAATTATACTAATTATATTATAATAATTTGAAGAAGTATTGTTATTAAAAAATATATGTCATTAATATCTGCTTTTGAATTATTGATAATTAAATATATAGATAAGGCTATGAAAAATTGAGAACCTTCTGACTTAGAGTTAGCTCATTAATTTAGCAAGTATAAAATCAAGTTCAAGGTCGACTCATTAGTTTAATGAGTTCAGCTTAAATGAATTGAGCTCACACTTTCAATATAAAATACATAAAATACATAGACAAATGTAATTTTATATAATAAAATATTAATAAGCATGGCATTCCATGCACAATGTGTTGATTTTTACTACTTTTGGTAACTATAAACTGAGTTATGATAATTAATTTTAATCATTTAGTTTATAATAAATGAATATACAGAGTAAATTTATCGAGTTTAATTGATCAACAGTTTTAATCCTGTGTTAAATCATTGATACTTTGCTAACAAACTTTAAATACTAATTTGTTAAATTATTTTTCGATACAAATAAATGAAGGTGCATTTTTACCAGATAAACATGTTCAATTTGACCAGGCAACGTAATTTGGACTGCAATCACATACATACACCTTGTTCCAGCGTTATGGATGTGTCTTCATTACAAAGGATATGATCGCATGTTATCTCCGATTCCTTATCAGTGTACCCGCAAATGAGTACAGCGGCTTCTCGAACTAAATAGTAGGAAAATGAAAACTCCCGAAACAATGATCAGCAAATTGAAAAACTCCAACGAATAAAGCGTTTAGCTCACTATTTGAAAGTTTGTGAAAATAGTTTAGAGGTGAATTCCTTTTCTTCGATCGATCGCGATACGGAAATTCTGGCACACCAGATTTATTAGGCTTTTCCACTGCACACGAATGTTTCGTGAAGACAAAGAGATCGAAATTAAAGGTTTGATAACCTCGGGGGATTCAACGTCGAATATTGAGCGGGTGTGGGTGACGCCATGAGTGGGCTGGGGTTAGGGCTCCGGCATTTCACAGTGCCGTGTCGTGTGGATGAGGAGAGAAAGAGAGAGAGAGAGATGGTGCGACGATCAGTGATCCGTTGCAGTTCGAGGGGGTTTAGGCTTCAATGGGATACTTTTGAAAAGCCAATCGAGCACATTCTAGTCTATTGGGCTTCGTCTAGCCTTCTTGGATGGCCCAATTGAGCTTTCATTGGTACTAGTAGGAACTAGAAACTGATATGTTAGAAAAATATATATATATTAATAATATTCTCCACTTTTATTTTTTATTTCATTTTAATTTTAAATTTTATTTCTTATTTTTTCAATATTCATTTATGTTATATACCACGAATTCGGATTTCCTACGGATTAGGGGCTACGAATTAGATTTTCGTGCTGATCGATCTGATACGAATCTGATTTTCATAACCTCAAACCAAAACCCTATGCAATACAATTGAAAACGAGAGGTCAGATGATGGCAAAAATTGTTTCCACCATAAATCTTTCGACGATCAAATCAGATATCTTTCCAAGAGTATAGAAAGATATATGGATAATACATATGCGATAAATTGAGCATGGATGCGTCCTGTTGATAGACGACTTAGAGGTGCACCTGTTGAAAGTATCTTAAACTGGATCCATGTTGAGGGGTTTCTTAGAAATGTGAAAGCCAGGCTTCCTGGAAAAGAGAGAGAGTCCTCTTAAAAGAGGATAAGCATTATGGGATGGAGGGTTGGCCTCCTTATGTATGAAATTTTGAACGGAGCACGTGGTTCTCGGAAGGCTGGTCGGCAAAGCCTCCTTTTTGATTCTTCTCTCCAGTCTCTCTTCTTGATTCTTACTTTCTCGCAATCTTGGTTGTTTCTTCCCCTCTCGCCGTTTTCGACCATTTTTCTCTCCCTCTTTCCATGAGAATAAAAGAGGTTTTTACAGAAACGTGAGGCAGTTGTATAGTCATCTGTTGAACCACTTGTTGAACCGTCGCCGTAGATAAGGACGAACGGGTAAGTTGCACATGGCATCTGGGCTCGCTTTTTGCGTCGGAATCATTGAGCTGCTCGACCCTCTTTGAGTTGAATTTCATTGGGCCTTTCTTCATCCGCTGACCTTTTTCTTGCGTCGGATTTACCAAACCTATCAATTTTAATATTTACAAAAAAAACAATTTACCCAAATAAAAATATAGAAACATTAAAAAAATTTTATTTTAATTTTTTCCCATGATAATTATATAATAAAATTTGAGAATTAAATTTTAAAGTTAAAATAAAAATTATTTGTAAGCATTTTGTGATCACCTAAAATTAAGATATTACTAAAGTATTAAGGCATTGCTAACAAAAGAGAGAGAGATTAACAATCGGAGGTTCGTGTAATGGCCAATCTTCCTTTGGCTGCTACAACCAGTAGTTTCCATGTTATTTTGATGACAACTTTTGCCACCATATTTTCCGTCTATTATAATGCAAGTAGGAGCCGTATAATTTCTATGATTGGCAATAATCTCTTTGCATTCTTACGATGACATACTTGTTTAGGTCACAATTCGCAATTGGGGATTTCTAGATGGCTAGTTTTGTCCGAGTTCTTCTCGCAAGCAAATTTAAGATGATTTTAATTTTCATCAATAGGGTTGGGGTCACTCCCGAGTGGCATTATGTCCTCGGACTCCATGGACTTTTGATGGTTGGCTGAGAAGTCCGCGGACTCCGTTTGTGAGAAATGGACGAGGACTCTTTAAAGCATCATGTCCGAGCGGGCGCT
>JAOVVI020013330.1:0-11898 GCA_028571085.2 Nepenthes alata | reverse complement strand
TATATATAGATGTATTAATTTTTCTTAGTATACTTTGAAGAATTGAGCATTTATTACTGATAATTATAATTCATTTATAATGATCAGCAATATAATTTTAAAAAACCAATGCAATGTTTTGAGTGTACGATTATTAATCAGGTCTGGATCGCCCAGGGATGAGAGGAAATAACCGGAGTGAGAAGGAAGTGAGAATGGTTGGTGTCGACGGGGGGCAGGGGGCCCACTAACACTAGAGGAAAAGGGGGATAAAGAAAGGGTAGTGTGGTAGTGGGCAACAAAAAACCAAGGGGTGACGGTATACTACTAACCCGCTATTAGATGCCAGCTAATGATACAAGTAAGTTGTTAGCTTTATTAGATGCGAATATCTTATATATATATATTACTTACCAAAAAAAAAATCTTATATATATATATATATATAATAAATAAATCTTAAAAAAATTCATCATTCTGTCCATATATAATATAATATATATTTATAATGAATTATAAAATATTATATATTGATAAAATATGTTTCATTTCTCTAAAAATGTTGCTTTTTTTTAAAAAAAAAATGGGATAGCATCTTTTTTTTCTTTTCATGTTGGTGGATTTACTTTTGGGTAGATGGGCTTGCTGGTTTTGACTCTTAGCATTTGGTAGGAAGCCGACGGAGGCGGTGAGTCACTCAGCTGTCTCTTTTATTCAGTGAACTCTTATTCAACAAGTCAAAATTAGAGTGGAAAAAAATAAATAAATCTAATTCGTTGCAATAAAAAATAAAAAATAAAAAAATTGAATTGCTTTAAACCAAAACTACATATCAAAATATTTTAATTTCAATTTATTAGATTTTATGTATAATATGGAATAAAAATAATAATAATAACAATGGTTGGAGAAGGAAACTTGGGGAATATTTTTTTATTTTATATTATCTAAAATCTTTTAAAAAAAATATAGTGGTTCAAAAATTTTCCAATATCTCTATTTATGTCCAAATCGATGATTTATAAAATTAATAAGAAGGTTAACTAACGGTGATCCTGTTTAATGAAATTAGCCAAACTGGAATAATTTTACTTTTAGATAATCGCCGAAGCGAACAGTACGATAGCGAGAAGTGTCCTCCATGGAAGGGCTGCCACGTTAGGCTGGTAACTTGGCAAGACACTGCCGACCGTCGAAAGCTGACACAAACATTGCTCACCGCACCCCCGTGGCAGAAACTTTCTTCCAATCTCTCCCTCACTCTCCTTTTACTTTGTCGTTTATTTTTCTTTTTATAATGAAAACATTAGCCTAAGATTATATAATAACATATCAAAATTATTATCAGATCACCGAAGCCGTTAGCTTCTATATGCTTTTTTATTATTTGGTTGATAATTAGAGCCCATTCATAACATTAGACACTAATATTTTCTTCATCTGTATTTTCGATGTTTACTTTGTAGTTTAACATATTTTTTTTCAATGTGGGGCTACCAAGAAAACACAAAGAGCTATTCACTCTAATATCAAATGTGCATGAGCTTACAACAATTTGAGTATATCTATCAGATAAACGAGATAAACGACGCTTAAATGAAAGTCTCAAATTTAGATTTATATTTGTTCTGAGTTAGTTTTAATAGTCAGCTTACTTTATTTAGAGTGATCAAAATATCAATATTTTTAATACATCATTTTTTTTTGATGGAAGTACATCTATTCGGATTATTTTAAGAATTTTTTATCTAACAAGAGTGCATTGCGAAGATAATTATTTCTTGATTCTTTGATACTTTTGGCTCTATTATTTGAGCCTGTTGGTTGGTATAAATTAGATTATAAACAACTCCTTTATCATCCGTTTGGATTTAGGGTGTGGATGAAAAAAACACAAGAATAAATTTTGAGGTTTATTTTCTCGACAACTACTGTAGCTCCATCGTCCAACTTGGGTTGGCCGGCCATAAGCTGTGCTTCCTTTAACCGATTCGATCTCCTACACCATCTGAAAATCACTGAAGAATAATTTTCTCATTGGGTAACCCTGTGTGTACAGTCACCCACTCCACGCATTTACGTCCAATCAAACTCATCGGAGGATGTCATGGATGCATCGATTGTCTCTTCTACACTCTTTTTTTGGCTCCTTTTCCGCGGGATGGTGGCCGTTATTTGCGGTTTGGATATGGGGAGGTATCCAGCAGAGTCACATCACGCTGCTTAGCCAAGAAGTATAAAATTTACTCTTATTTTATAGGTAGCTATCACAATCCAAAAGCACAAAGCTTAGATTACAGGCCAATAAATATTTGCAAGAAATGTAGCTTTACTTCAAATATTCCATATATAACACTAATTGAACTATTGGAGGAGGAAAATGAAAAATCTACTATTTGTTAAAGTAATATATATTCCCGTATTGGCTACCTAAAAATCTGAATCAAAATCCGAAGAAAAATCAGTTTTTTAGCATTGGCAAATTTGTGGTTACATTCAATAGTTTATTGATGGTAATATTTACAATCACATTAGTAATAAAACACACATGAGAACACTGTATGAGAAACTCAAAATACTTTATACTTCAAATACTATAATAGTAAGTTGTATTGCTTGATAAAGTTAATACAAGTGATATACATAGAAGGTAGTTCTATAACTAACCATCTAAATGAGTTTCAAGGGTGCATTGACCAATTGAGTGGTATAAGTATTAAATTTGACGAAGAGTTATTAGGCTTATGGTTATTTATTACACTAACGAATTCTTGAAAGGTAATTTGGATCACAATTACTAACACTGCTCCAAATAATATAATGACCTTCAAGATAACTAAGAATGTCATTTTAAATAAGGAGATGGGAGGCCACAAGGCATGACTTCCTCATACTCACAAGTAGTTGTCTCATAGACACGAGAAATAGGCAAAATGAGGGGTCCCAAGTTTGGTGAGAAGAATTTGAACAAGTTAAGATCGAAGTATCAAAATCTCAAATAACACCATTATAAAAAAAATGGTCATATCAAGAAATATTATTGTAAGTGAAAGTATGAAAACACAAATGGCAATGATAAAAAGGCTAAGAAATCCCAAGACGAGCAAATATTTTTGATTGTTGTCAAACCTGATCTTCTTCTCACATGAAAAAAATAAGATGTAAAAAACTTGGCCAATCATGAGACAAGTTGAGTGATTGATAATGATGTGTCACTTCATGTTACGTCTAGAAGGAAGTTCTTTATATTTTATACTTCTGATAATTTTAGAATACTGACAATAGAAAATGAGGATTGTCTTGGATTATGAGTTGCAGTAACATGTGTCTAACTACTAGCAATGGTACAATGGTGGTGGTTGAGGGATGTACGACACGTCTCAAATATCCGACTGAATCTTACTTCAACCGGTAAGCTTAATGAAGAAGAGTTATGTAATATCTTCTATCAAGACGCACGGAAACTCACTAGATGGTCTCTAGTGCTAGCCCATAGAATTAAGGTTTCCAGTTTATACATGTTATAAGTTCTGGTCTCAATCGAAGATATGCTTATGGCCAAGAATGATGAGTCGTTTAATCTATGGCACAGACATTTGAGTTACATAAGCAAAATGGGGCTCAATTGTCTAATAATGAAAAACCTTCTCTCGGATATGCAAAAGGCAAAGTTGAAGACATGTACTCATTATTTGGCTAAGAAACATTGAGAGTTTCATTTCATGGAAATCATCGACTAAGAAGGCAGATTTTCTTGAGCATATGCATACTGACATATGCGGTCCTCTAAATGCTAAAACACTCAGTGAAACACTGTACTTTACAATATTTATTGATTAATATTCTCAAAAATTGTAGGTATATCCTTTGAAGATGAAGGATTAAGCTCTTAATGTCTTCGTATAGTTTTATACTTTAGTTAAAAAACAAACAAAAAAAAGTTAAAATACGTTTGAAGTGACAACAAAGGAAAATACATTATAGCATTTGAGGCATATTGTTGGTTGCATAGAATGCGACATTAAAAGACTCCCCTAAAGACATAACAACTAAATTGTGGCTGAAAGAATGGTTTGGATATTGATTAAGAGAGTCCATTGTGTAATTTTAGTGGTGAAATCCCTTGACTTATTTTAGAAGGAAGCCTTATATGTAGTGGCATATGTAGTCAATCTCTCACCTTATGGCCTTTTAAATGGCGATGTAATAGATAATGTGTGATTCGAAAATGGGGTCTCTTATGATTATTTGTAAGTGTTCGGATGTAAATCCTTCATCATATTCCAAAGGATGAAAGGTCTAAATTTAAAGCGCAGATATGACAATGCATCTTTCTTGACTACGAATAAAATGAATTTGGCTATCAGTTCTATGATTTAGTGGAGAAAAAGTTTGTGAGGCCTAGAGATATGGTGTTTATAAAAGATGAGACCATTAACGATATCAGCAAAGTGAAAAACTTGATATTTAACAAAGATAACAACTGACTTTATGATATAAATTCTAAACCTTTAACACTAATGCCAATTTAAACTAATAACAGTGTTCAAGGTGACTATGAAGGTAAAGGAGACTACAAGATTCTCACCTTTAATGAAGTAGATGATACTAATATGGGTGTTGATACACATAATGATGCTCATTGTGAAATTATCAGAGTTGCAACAATTATCATACTCCGATGATTCAGGAGAGTCCAATGTCCCTCCTCTCGCCTATCAACTAATGAGTACATATCACTTACCAATGGTGAGGAGCTAAGTATTTTGATGAGGTTGTGGAGGATGAACACGAGGCAAAGTACACAAAAGCTATGCAAGATAAAATAATATTCTTGTATGAAAGTTACACTTTTAAGCTGACTAAATTACCCAATGGTAAATGCAAATTGAAAAATATGTGGGTTTTTCACCTAAAACTCGACAAGAACAATTTTTAATTAAAGTACAATGTAAGGTTGATTGTAAAGGGTATTGGTTAACGAATGGGGATTGATTTTAAAGAAATTTTCTCTACTATTATAATGATGTCTTCTATCCGTATTGTTCTCAGATTGGCCATAAATCTCAATCTAAAAATTGCACAATTAGATATGCGAACGGCTTTTTTATACGGTGATCTTGAGAAAAAAATCTACATATAGCAATTGGATGGTTCTGAGTTAAGGGAAAATAGTATTTAGTTTGCTGCTTAAATAGAAGCCTTTATAAGCCAAAACAAACCCCTATATAATGATATAAGAAATTTGAGTCAGTGATAATGAGTTAAGTCTATTAAAAAATAATTTCAACCAATTATATCTTCATTCAAAAGTTCTCAGGAAAAGACTTTGTTATTCTCTTATTCTTTATGGATGGCATACTCAATATGGAGCAGAATGACTCCTAGATTATTGAGTTAAAAGATATAGGATTTACTTCCCAATAAATCATTTGATTTTTAAATCAATATTTTTATCTAAAAAATGAAAAATTAGTGAGGAAAATGAAGATCTAATAATGTGAAAATCAAAGGACTTGGCTCCATAATTTGTAAATTTTCAAGTAACGCGGGAGTTAAAACTCTATAATTATTCTCCCCTTTTTCCTCTTGTTTTCAGGAAACGTTGGCTTATTTATAGCCTTATTGCCAGTTAGTGATATTTCCTAAAGATGAATAATTAATCATGATTTAAGTAGTTATTCTGATTGAAAATTAAATAGTTTAACTATTTAAAATATTTTAAATTTAATGCGTGTCCTCTAAGTATATTAACTGTATAATTGATTTAACCGTCTAATTAAGATAACTCCTCGATTCATTTGACTGCTTAGTAGCATTAACTGTTTGATTCAATTAACTATCTGGCCATTTGGAACTTCAGTCTTTGATGTACTCAGTAGTTCAATCATTGAGCTATTTGTAATTCGATTAGATTCCATACTGACTTAGGCTCGAGTTTTATTATCTAAATTCAGTTTTAACAACTCGATTGATTTATTCCTTTTTGTGAATTGATTATATATGGGCCCCTTATGTCAATGGATTGGGTCACCTTTATTAAACGATACCCAACACTAACCCTCCAAACTCAAAGGAATTTAAGTGTTAAGTATGTTAGAATAACAAATCCGAGTTATTTACTTCAAATGTTATCCAAATATTTCTTCTCAATGGAATCCTAATTAGTACGCACTTATTACTATCTAGTTTTGTCAGTTAGAACCTACTTTCCTATATATCGATAAAGATTTGTTGACAATTTGACTACTCTTTTTTGACTTCAAAACACTTTGTTTTATCGCTCTTTTTGCCATAAAAGTAGTTTGTCTTCATCCGAATTTTAAATCTCATCATCTGATAGGGCTACTTTTGTACGGTAGATTGGGGAGGAGTTCACTTAGATGCTTTTGCATTCCTTTAGGAAGCATCCATGAAGTCTCCCAATTATGAGACTAGTATATGCATCCATTATGGGGCATCTAGATTTATACCGGAATTTCAGAGAATCAACCAATTTGTTATCTTTTTGTTGACGTGCTGCAATGATGTCCTTTACTTAGTATCAATCAACTTAAGTCACTTGGTTAGATATTGCTCTTTCTAAGATGTGATGAATCTTCTAGTTCCTTGCTACAGCTGATGAGATTCATCCAAAATATTTTTTTTAATTTTTTCTTTGAGTCGAACAATTTAATATCTCATATAATAATATATCTTGTACATAAACATATCTATAAATAAAAAAAATATTTTTTCATTCAAATTCTATTTATTAATCTATTACTTTCTTATTTTAAACTTGTTTTCATTTACCTGAAAATGTAACATGAAATTATAAGATGTTAAAATTTTAGATTAATCAAACTATCCAAATGACAAAAAAATATTTTAATTATTAATCTTTATATTTTGAAAATTTTTGAGTAATAATTTAGTATAAATCTGATATCTTGACATTCTAACAATTAAAACTTCTAATAATTTAGCCTTTCAATAAATTGAGACCCTTAATTAAATAGATCAAATTTCAATCATAAGAGTCTACAATATTTATTTCTTGAGACTATTGGACTTCTAGAGTGTTATATCTTAATAATTACATTAATGATGTCATAGTTATGATGAATTCTGTAACTTAAATAACTTATCAGAGGCACATTTGATGCAACAACATGCAACTTTAAATTGGGCCACTTTTGAATCATTTTGATACACTGCATTTTTATTTTAAATTAAAAGAAAAATGTGTAATCATTTTATACATGTTAGGAAAGTAACACGTCGTTTAGATCAATGTTACTATTTAAAATGCATCATTTTAAATTTTGATTTACCCTTTTAAATTCCAATTTTTTTCATTATTCTTTTCAAACCCTAATTGTGCATTCTCTATTTTACATCAAATAACAAATCTTCTGATTTTTTTTATCCTCTTACTTTCAATCTCTTATAGCTCCACGAAGCACTTTGAGAAATGTTGCTAACATTGCTTCTTATTTGTCTATGAAAGACTTAATATTTATGATAGGTATAGCATTCCTTCTACTATTCCTTTTAAAGCCTCTTTATCTGAGAAGATAACTTGTTTTCTAAGAGATGGCTTCAATGATGTTTATGAAGCTCACCAAAAAGATAGATTCCGAAATTCTTTAACAAGAGAATTTGTTAAAATAATGGAGGTTCTTAATTCTCTATAACCTGTTTTCATCCCAATGCTATCAGGTATATTATAGCATTGTGTGACTTTTTTTACAACAAGAATTCAGATTAGATACTCGGATGGTTAGAGTTATTTTTTGCTTCAATCAAGAAATTGATGAAATATTTTCAACTCCTAAAAAGGAGTTTAAAATAAATAGAAGAAACCTAGATTCGGTAAAGAATTGGAAAAATCGATTGTTTTACATCAAGGCTCCAACAATTGAATTTTGTCGAATAATTGGAGTAACACTAACCCAGCATTTTGTGGTATGATTTTTGAGAACGAACTTTCTATCACTAGATCCCAAACTAATCTAAAGAAAGAGCATGCAATCAACTTACACAAAATTGGCAATTTTTTAATCCAAATTACATTGGATGTTGTTGATTGGTATGTTATACTTCAAGGGACCTACTCTCCTATAGATTCTTCTCCTAGGGCTTGTGTCAGTCATCCCAATATTCATGTGACAACTTCACCAATTTCTTATTCAAACAATGACGAGATTTTAAAAACTACTAATGAAGATTTTAAGGACTATGTAGCTAAGGTTAGGATTGAGATGAGAGCCAAATGATCTACACATCTATCATTTTCAGCCATTGTCTCTTTTTCTACTAGATCATCAGAGGAGACGACTAATTTAAATTTTGATGGGAGGATTTCTATTATTTCAATAAATGAGGAAAATCATTCTTCATATGAAGGCATGTGCCCATAGTTATTTCTCCTATTATTGCTAAATATAGGGCTCCAATCAGACGACTCTCTTACATTTGATGAACCAATACTCAATTCTTCTATAGCTTGACCTACTACATGCAAACTAGAAAATAATGATACATATATTGTTAGAAAATTTGATATTCAGTCTTTATTATTCACTCTGAGTTACATGGATTCTAAGGCTTCACATAGATCCCAAGGTTTTGACATTTCTCTATTCTATAGGTCACTACCTCTCATTTGTTGGAGACATTCATCCATGCAAAATCCTAATACAACTGGATCATTACCGAGTTTTACTCCCAAATAGGGTCTCCCAACCAAGGATGTGGACTCTAAATCTTTAGTTTTGAATTATTCATTTGTCTTTATATTATTGATTCAATCATTTTTGCTATCCAAAAGTCTAATGCAATAGATGGAAACAGGATATGTTGTCAAGACATGAAATTTGATCGCCTATCAAGATCTTAAGTTGATCTATATGTGGTCAGGGTTTTGGAGTTCAAAATTGGGACTACCGACGTTAGGACGTCATTTTTTAAATATCAATCGATCTATTTTGAAAAAGAAGTGACTGAATGGACGAGTAGAACTCATAATTATGTAGATCAAGCTACTATTATTGAAGAATGAGCCAATTCATTCATAGAAGAACCCTTGAAGTTGAACAACATGTTGTAATAGCTGTTGGTGCCATTAATAAATTAATAGCTGAATGTTTAATGCTTGAGGAGTTATTAAGGAGGAGTATCCTACCCAAAGAATTTATTTCTTTGCTTGATTCTCAATTTAATAAAAATATTAATCTTTGTAAAATGATAGTTTCTTTGATAGCTTCAAACTTTCTTATCGACTATTTGGATGTAAGAAACTTTAGAGCTATTTCGGCTTCTGAGGTTTAAAATTTTCAATAACAATCAACTCTCAAGCTCTAAGATCTAAATCCGAACGTCAACCGTAAGATTGTTGATCAATTTTAATCCTTGAATCTTATAACTTCATGTCATATTTATATGTGAGGATGATGTAATTTATTCTTTAATGTATATATTCGTACTCTTCCATCTTCTTATATCTATTGTTCTTTAAATTGATGTTGATCAGATGGTTTACCCCCCAAATATATATCCATGAATCTTCAATCATATGATATTTAAGTCGTTTCCTAGTTAAGTCCTTAGACTATTATTGCTAATAAGAAAAGACCCTAGTCCTTGATTGTTTGATTGATCGTGCTAATTTTGTGGAACAATTTATCATAATATATGCATATATAGCATCCCTAAGGTTTAATAGGTTATATTACTATTAATAGTTAAGTCTTGATTGACTTTTTTTGACTGAATTGTTGACCTCTCAAGATGGTGTTGAACGTTTCATTCTTAAGTCCCCAAGTCTTTTAGAATTTTTGATGTGTGACCATACTTGAGGTTATATGGTTTTAGTGAACCTACACCATAACCATTTATTTAAATTGGTGCATTTAACAAACAATGTGTTTGAACCAATTTTCTAACTTAAGGTTAGTTGTAATTATATTGTAAGCAAATCGAAAAGAATCAAACTATAAATTATTTTTATTGATAACATTGAAAAATAATTTACATTACATAAGCATTCCAATGGGTAGGGCATAACTCTATCTTCCTAGGTTGGCCTTTTTATTTATAATATTTTTTGAGGTAAATGGCATTCTAGATTTGTGGGACTGGCTTCGTATTTTGAATATATAACTTATACACTCTATTTCGGAATACATTGACATTAAAAATTATCCTTTACAAGTTAGAGACAGTTTATTACTGTGTATAAACTTTTGTATTGCTTCAATATTTTTTAGCACCAAGTCTCCAACTTCAAACGTTTGCACTTTTATTTTCTTATTATAATATTAAACAACTATTTTGTTGATAGGTTGTTGCCTGAATGTATAGTACTTCTCTAACTTCCTCTAACAGATTCGAATTTTGTTTAAAGAGCTGAAAATTTTAATTTGGGCAAAGTTCTCCTCTCAATAGTTTGGCAATTCTATCTCCACTATAATTACCACTTTTGCTTCATAATATAAACTAAAAGGCATTTCTCAGTTGGGTTCCCTTAGAATCATTTGATAGGCACAAGGTATAGATAAGAGTTTGCCTACCCGAGGACCTCCAGATTTGTCCAGTTTAGATTTTAGTCCATTAATTATTGTCATGTTTGTCATTTTTCATTATCCCTTTGTTTGAGGATACAAGATCGATATATGGACTAATTTAATACCAAGGCTTTTATAGTATTTTGTGAACCTTGTTTTAAAAATTTTAGTACCATTATTAGTCACTATAACCTTTAATATTCTAAAGCTATAAACAATATTTTAGCATACAAATTCTATTATATTTTTTTGTAATTTAAGCTAATAAAAAAGTTTCAATCCATTTCGTGAAGTGATCCACTGTAATGATAAGAAAATTTCTTTTGTCAATTGCTAGAGGAAATATACCTAGCATGTCTAACCCCCATTTTGTGAATGGCCAAGGAGCCTATTTCATGTCCCCAAACCAAACCCAAATAATAATTATTGCCGAGATCATTCTATAAATAACTACTAGACCCCAATAACTTTTGGGTATGACCTATAAGTTAATATTTTAACCGACCTAAATAGTATATATTAATTCAAACTACAATACTCAAATTTACGACATATAAAAGTGGCTCTAAATACCAACAATATTATAATGTTAGACTGTACATAATTATAGAGCATAATTCGAATAATATAAACATTATAAGCTATTGATCGAAAACTAAATATATCATCAAATGACCAACATTTCTAATTCTAATCACTTTGGATATCTCTTCCTTCAATCCTACTCGTTTTGCAATTGTACGAGCCTCTAATTTGAAATAGGTTCGCAAAAAACAAAACATGAGTGAACATACAAAAAAATATAAAATTCAATAAGGTATATAATTCTATAGTTAAACATACAATTTATAAAAAAAAAAACATACATAATGGGTAATGAATTAAATTCAAATGAAATTCCCTAAATATTTCTTGACAAATGTCTATAATTTTTTAATTTTTTTCTATTCTAAATCAGATTGTATTATATAATTTATGTTCAATTATAAAAATTCTAAAGAGCCAATGACCAGCAGACCTTACCGATTAAATGAGTGGATAATCGAATTCTTAGTTATATTTATTTTCATACAACCAAAAGCATTCAATACTATTGAAGACTAGTAAGTGAACTATCATACACATAACCATGTAGACAAAACCAAATGCCACTTTTACCCGTAAATAATAAGTTTAAATCTCAATAATCACTATAATATAATAATACTTACCATAAAATACTACTGTTAAATTTATTACAATAGTCTAATAGTTAGACAAATAAAAACTCTACATAATTTTACATAATTCTTATATTTGCTCAATGTAGAGAAAATATTCTCAATCCTTTAATAAATTGTACAGTTTTTCTTTAAATTTTATTAATTTA
>JAOVVI020013328.1:1231-11900 GCA_028571085.2 Nepenthes alata | reverse complement strand
AAAAAGCATGACAATGAAAGACAAAAAGTTAATAGCAACACATAAATTAATTGGTTAATTCAAAACAGGCACTGAAAAAAGCGCAAACAAAATATAGCCGCAGCGAAATTTTGAATTAGCGAGGAAGAAAAGCACAAGCACCAGATTTCCCGGAATACGTTTAATCATCATCGCAATAGCCGATGAATAGAAAATCGAAATTCGCTATTAGGATAGATGAATTAAAATTGGGCTTGAATTTCATTACTAGAGCGGTGAGTAAGATTCCTTTTGCGCATGGAAGAAGAAAACCTCGTCGGCCGGAGCACTAGGATGATGTAATGGTCCATTTCCACTTTCTTCCCTTTCTTCTTCTTCTTCCTCCTCTTGTGGTGGTGATCTCCGTGCCGCATCTTCTAACGGCGACGCTGCTGATTCTGAATTGGGTACCATAGCGTTCGACCAGTTGATGGATGCCTGTGCGCCACCACTGTGTGCTGTTTCAACAGATGAAAAATCGAAAATGGGAGAGCCCGGAGAAGCCAGGAGCCAAAATTACTGCTTTCTAATTATTCAACTTATTAATAATTTATCTCGAATCTATTAAAATTACGAAAAATCAAATAATCGAGCAAAACAGTAAAATGTTGACTAGTATTGATGGCGTTGATATAAACTTTAACGATGAATAATCATCTTGCTTTTTTTTTTTTTTTTTCTAATTTAACATTATCAGTGTTTTAATTGAAAGCTATCATTGGGTTCTTCACCGAGTTTGAAAAATAAAATATCAAATGAGTTATAATTAAGCATAATTCTTACATAATTGTTTAAAAAATTCAATCACTAATTATTTATTGTGTCTCAATAGATATATGCTCACCATTTACAAAAAGCTTGTATAAATAAATTAAAATTATCAAATTATTTATACATAGTAAAAATATAACATTATTACTGATAAACTCATTATTATGAACTTTTTAACAAAATCACATTTTTAGGTAAAAAGGTATTTTAATATTTTGTAGGTTAAAATCTTAATGAACAATTAATACATCTATTGGGATATGATTTTTTTAAATACTCATGTCAATTAAATATGAAGATTAAAATAAATCAAAACATGTAAATAATATCTCTCAATGGGTATACCGAAAATGGGCTTGTCCAAAGTCAACGTAGACTCAGAACGGACAGTCAACTTGTTAACAACCCAGTCGGATAACAGGCCAAAATATTGAAAGGCCCATGAACGATTAACGCTGGCGTTGACCGTCCATACGGTCAACTCAAACCTTGACCGTCTGTGTACTGTAGCTGGGAGCCCAACGACGATTTTTTTACTGTAACGGACCTGGTCCATTTGAGCCCACGATCCATCAGACGGCCAGCAACGGCTCTCCCAGTATCTTTCACGATCCGAGCCAGCTCCCAAAATATGCATTGACAAAATTAGCGTCTTTTCCATAAGGAATGCGCCAGATTTTTCTAATTCACTGTCAACTAGAGCTCTTCAACGGTAACATGCACGTAAAGAATGCGAGCAGTTTGGAAAGCCGCTGACCGTCATGTAAAAAACTACCTTGGTTCGTTTGGCAACTGACGCATACCTTGAAAGACAGGTGATCACGCCTTCCAAATGGGGGAGATCACTCTGCCCACCTTAAGTAAAACCCTAGAACTCTCGTTCAAGTACCTGACCTTTTTCGGAAAAGACACTTCTGCTAATATAGCTTCTTGAAACCTTCTGAAAAAATACGCATTTTTACTTACACACGAGAGACTTTCACAAGCAATTTCGGGCATACAAAGACGTTTACTTACGTTCATAAACTCTTACTTTATGACAGCAAGAGTTATCACATCCACGAACGCTTACAGTGTAATACTGGACGGAGGTCATCACCTCTTCCACTCTTACGGACATTCGTCTTCTAAATCTCACCAGAGATCTCCAACTTCCTGGAAATCTAATTGGCTTCCCAATAGTCGTTTTCGGAGGCTTCTACGCTTTCAAAACATCGTTTCATTACGTTTTCTGTGAGTAGGAATTGATCGCTTATGTCATCGACAAGCCAGCACTCCCATTCATCATACTTCTTCTCGCTTTTTAGGAGTTGCCTTCTTTTTTTTTGAAAGCTTTACTGACTTGAGCGTTAGAATATTTTCGGTGGGATAACTTCTTGCCGATACGCTGACCTCTTGTTTACTTTAGTGGTGTGCAGGATTCGCACTCAGTGAACGAAACCGATTTAAATCATCTAGATGAATCCGAATCTGTTTGAAATCGAATCTAGGTATGCATTAATCTCTTTTTAAAAGCTTGTTTGGTTTTAAAAAATTCAAATAAAAAAAAAAGTTAATAAAAGCATTTCTTATGTTGTATTTTTTAAAAATATATATATAATAAAAATTGTAAAAATTATAATACTAAGAGCCATTAATAATTTTTTTTAATCTTATTTAACAATCAAATCAATAAAATACATCTACTATAAAAATTATTTTATAGTTTTTATCAGTGTTTAAATAGAAATCAATATACTTATTTTTATTAAAATTATTAATAAAAATAAATTTACTTTATTTTTAATTTTTATCTATCTGTTCATATAAACTTTAATAATTTTGATAAAAATTAACATGTAAATAAGTATATAAATATTAACGTAGCTTTCACGGCGGTAGAGCGGCGGAGTAAGGGGCTGTTCAACCGGAAATTCCAATATTCGTCTGCCTGAAGAGAGCTTTTGCGGACGGTTTCATCCCCGTGCTATCGAGAGATGGAGATGATGAACTTGTGGTAAGGCAAAATCCATTTTTGTCTGATCTCCCGGCTTCTCAACTTTCAGCCCCCGAACCCCAATCGACGTTGCAGCGCAACTGTAACAGTTCAGCTGGGCAATCGTGCACTCTCCACCTCTCGAAATGATCTCCACAGTGCAGCACCATCGCGTCCTCCTCCTCCAACGGCATCCGTGTTTACTCTTCCATCCGAACCCCCTTTCTCACTTAATCCCTAAATCCCTCCACACATCGGAAACCCTCACACAACCACCCCACGAACGCCCACCATCGTCACCATCATCCACCATAGTCTCATCCTCTTCCTTGCCCACTTCCCAAATTCTGTCCATCCGCCACTCCCTCATCTCCCGCCAACTCTCCGCTGTCGAGATAGCCGAGTCCTACCTCACTCGCATCCGACTCACCAATCCCCGCATTCGCAGCTTCCTTCATGTGTCAGAAGAGAGCGTTTTGAGGGAGGCCGAGGAGACAGATAGGAAGATTCAGAGGAATGAGGAATTGGGTCCATTGGCTGGTGTGCTGATTGGGGTTAAAGATAATATTTGCACCGTTGATATGCCCTCCACGGCTGGGTCTAGGATTCTAGAAGGGTATCGGCCGCCATTTGATGCGACGGCAGTGAGGAGAGCGAGGAAGTGTGGCGGGATTGTTGTTGGGAAGACTAATTTGGATGAGTTTGGAATGGGCAGTACCACTGAAGGCTCTGCCTTCCAGGTTTGGACGACTATCTTCTTCTTCTTTTTTCCTCACTCTTGTAAGTTTTAAAATTCATGCATCGAGCAAAGCTGCCGAGTTTTGGGTTATTTGTTCAAATATCTACATCCACATTCAGTTTCATGCGTGCATTTCGCGTCGAGGTTGAATATCTGTTTCAAATTCAGTTCCACGTGTGCATTTCATATGTTTAAGCATAATAAGAGCCTCGTGTAACCAAGTGCCGTGGAGTTGAAATGGAAGGAGATAATACTTGCTTCGTCTGGTATGTTCTGAAGTCGTTTTGAAACCCCAAAGTGTGCTTTGTCTGATATTGCGTATGGTCATTGAGAAATGCTTCTATGTTTCATTGTGTATGAATGCACGATGTTATGCTTATGTTTATACTTAGGATAGACTGACTTGCATGATATTGGCACCTTTACAAGTTATGTTTCAACATAGAGGTGACACCTGGTCATGGCAGAAGGACTAGATTGGTTACGCAACATACATTGCCAAAGTCAACTAATATTTCATAAATTTCAAGGGTGGCACAATGCACGGGACTTCCCACATTGTGGGCTCAGGAAATGTTAAATATATACAGTTTTACCGGACATTGTTAAAAAATGTTTCTATGTTTTAAACCATGACCTCTAGGTTACAATTGAGCAACCTCATCTTGCTCCAAGGTTCGCCCCTCTAAATCGCTTGCCCCATTGCATGAAAATCCCATGGCTCGAGGTTTGGGGGAGTACATGTAACAAACATATTCTTGCATTGTAGAGAGAATATCTCGGTGATTTGACCCATTACCTCCTAATATTTGATAGATGGTGGGGGTAGAAAAATTCATTTCATCTTGTTCATAATCCTTTAGACTTGACAGATCCTTGGCCGTAATGTGTGGAAGGATTATTAACCACATTGTGGTAAGCAGTAGAAATTAAAGACCGTTTGATTGGAACACCCCCCTCCTCCAAAAAAATTGATTGAGCTTATCTTTACTGCACTAGACAATCTAGATCTGTTTCGTTGGGCTATAAGCCTAAAGATCTTGTTTGGATCCTATAATCTTCGGTATCCCTTCTTTGATGAGTACTGTTTTATACATGATTTTGATACTAGTTTTATTTTTCCTCTTCCAGTTGCCATAGCATTTAAATGATAATAGATATAAAAATATGCACATAATAATTGGGGTTGGGTTACTCAGGTAATGCATGTGTTCATTAACAGGTGACTGCAAATCCTTGGGATGAGTCTCGTGTGCCAGGAGGATCATCTGGTGGCTCAGCGGCTGCTGTTTCTGCAAGGCAATGTGTAGTGTCACTTGGTACTGACACTGGTGGTAGTGTAAGGCAGCCAGCTTCATTTTGTGGTGTTGTTGGATTGAAGCCAACTTATGGACGTGTGTCAAGATATGGGCTTGTGGCATATGCATCGTCACTAGATGTCATTGGATGCTTTGGTTCCTCAGTTGCTGATGCTGGAATTCTTCTTCATGCGATATCTGGTCATGATAGACTTGATGCTACCAGCAGTAAGCAAGTAACGATTTTTTTAGATTCATATACGTGAGGAGATGAATATTTTTAGTCAGTTCCTTGAAGAGAAATGATTTAAAGATGGACATGTAAAAAGCTTAGCAGTTTGGATGGGCATATGTACTTGTTCTTGCATGCTTCAATAAGCCATGAGATTTTCATGTTGCTCAATCCTACAATACAAAACATCACATGATTGACATCTTTCTTATTGTTATCAAGTATCATATTACTATTATTGTGACTGTTAGAATTATCTTATATTGAAATATTTGGTGACTAAAGAAATAGTTGGTCTAAAGGACACACTAATATCAATGAAGATTAGTGCATTGAGCTCATTTGAAGACCAGCATTCAGTGTTCTAGCACCCAATGCACGTCTCTCTAGTACATGAGCATACTTTGTTCAGAATGCTAGTGACTGATGCATGTCCTTTTAGTGCATGAGCGTATTTTATCTAGAATGTCAATGCC
The DNA here is from genome assembly GCA_028571085.2 of Nepenthes alata. Taxonomy (NCBI): domain Eukaryota; kingdom Viridiplantae; phylum Streptophyta; class Magnoliopsida; order Caryophyllales; family Nepenthaceae; genus Nepenthes; species Nepenthes alata. The sequence goes on along the minus strand of JAOVVI020013328.1, from coordinate 6,391 downwards.
TACTGCATGCCTCTCCAGCGTATGACTGCATTTTGATTAGAACGTAAGCGCTTGATGCATGCCTCTCCAGCAGATTTTGTCCAGAATACTAGCGTCTGTTGCATATCTATCCAGTGCATAAACATATTTTGTGCAGAATGCTTGCACCTGATGCACGCCTATATATTGCACAAGTATAGTTTGTCCAGTGTCCGCGCCTAATAGGTGTTTGTGTTAGACATGAACTTTGTTCTAGAATGTCTACATTTGATGTGTGCCATTATGGTGCTCGTATGTTGTATTCATGCTTAATGCATGCCTGTACAACACATGAGTGCTGGGGTGTTGCCTATTTTTGGACGCGAGATTTTTTACCTAATTTTAACATTCTTTATAAATACCTTCATTCTTTTCACATAAGATATACAAAAAGTGGCTGCAGCTCCTTGTGTTGTCTTTATCTAAAGTAAAAATAGATTTATTACTAGAGAAAATCTAAACTATTCTCTTGAAATAAAATTGTCAAGATGTTTTTACCAACTTTTTCCTTCATTGCTTGTACACTTATTCTAGCCTGCATTTCTTTGGTGTGTTGTTGATGATGTGAACACTAGATTCTAATAGTGTGTGGAGATTCACTAATAAGTGAAGCAAATTTGATAAGAAAATCGGAAGCTGTTTGGTTTCATTTCTTTAAGCAAATTTAAAGAGTTCTTTAATTGGAGTCACGAGTTATGAATAAGTTAGTTAAGATTTATATTGCATTGTTTCCACCGATTGGAAAAGTCTGGAGGGTTTTACTCGAAAGCTAATTGATTTTTAAGGTTTTTATTCGTCACTAAAATTTGTACATTATATTTTACTATTGTCTCATATTTATTTTGATGTTTTTTTTTAACTAAAATCGTATGTTTTTGTATTTCTAGAAATGAATATACTTTTCGTGTATTGTGTGTTTGTATATATGTTTAAATGAATCGTAATTAGAGGTTCTATAATCTTTTAGGTACATCTCAAATGGTAGCTAGAACTGATGCACTTTCAAGATTATGCTGTTAAAATTTGTTGTTGCATATTGATGAAAATTCTTTCATCCTTATTTTGGATGAACTTGATTTTCCAGGAGGTCTCTGACTTCACGTCTCAGTTCACTTCCACAAATTTCTTCGAATCTAAACCTCTAAAGGGACTAAAGGTCGGAGTGATACGTGAAACTCTTGAGGATGGTGTTGATAGGACAGTTGTGTCTTCAATTCGTGCAGCTGTTTCTCATTTGGAAGAACTAGGGTGCTCTGTTGCAGAGGTACATTTTGTTTCTCTTTGAAGTTTCCGTCACACTTGACTGACTAAATTCATCAAAGCTTATGTATTAGAATTTTTATTGGATTTTTTTTTTTATAATTCTTACGATGTTTTACTGAAGGATTTGTCGAGGTTATTGATCTTTATGCAATAAATTTACAGGTCTCATTGCCCTCCTTCTCCCTTGGGCTTCCAGCATACTATATTCTTGCTTCTTCTGAGTCATCATCCAATTTATCACGCTATGATGGCATCAGGTGCGCCCTCCATGAACTATATAACTAAGCAGCCTTTTAAAGGTTTATGAGGTTCTATATCAAAACCACTACTCCTAATGAATGTTTCCTTCGTATGCGGAGAGACAACCTAGAATTTATACGTTTATGAGGTAGCAAGTTATTTTATTTTTGTTTCACACAAGCATCATACATCTAAAAAAAATTAAAATTGTGAGACTACTTTTTGATATCACAAGGCAAAATCTACCAGCCACAGGTATGATATGCAAGCAGGAACCAAAAAAATGTTGCGAACTCCATTCCGTTCTTATTATATATCATAATATCATGATGTGTGGGTAATGAGCTCACTCAACAAACTTACTTTTCTTGCTTGGGAAGCAATTAGAAAGGATTTTGTCTGCTAATAATCTCTCAGAAAAAGGAGAAATTTCATGTAAACCAAGGAAAATCAAATACATAATCTTTTTTTGCATTATTTTTTGACCAGGCAGTTGTACGAACTTGCTCATTCAGTCATGCGCATCTTCTAGTTTGTAGCAGGCTTGGTTGGTGAACTTTGGACTCATGGGCTATGCATAATTGTGCTGATAACTTGAATGTAGCGATGACCGAAAAACCCAAACAGATACAGTTCCACAAGATCTGAACACGAATTGATTGGATTTTATCTGCTTTGACCAGGTTTAGGATTTACTATGCCCCATGCTAAAACCAACCCAAATTTATATTTATGCATGCATGTATGTATATATGTATATACATATCAGTCTAACTGAATCATAAATATAACCTTTATATTTTATTTGTCTTATGTTATATAGATTTTAGTTTTAGAATGATACATGCTTGATGAGTTGCGTAGTGCTTGAAGAACCATGGATATATTAGTTGCTTTATAAATTTAAGATTTCGAATATTTATATTCTCATTTCCTAGTTAAAAGTTTTTTTATGAGTTATGTTTAATGTTTTCTAAATTTGAATGTGTATTAATGAATTATGTCGATAAGTGAATTAACCAGAAATCATACTAGTATTATCAAAATTTTTATTATTTTCTGTAGGATTAAAAAAAATAGTTTTTGGTCAGTTTGAGTTTAGGCATAATTCAAATTAGCGAGTTCTTACGCAACCTGGAGTATTGTGGGTTGGGTTTGGGTTTGGATACAAAGCATTACGCTGGGTTTGCGTTTAGTTGTCTGACTCAAACCTGATCCCTAGATGAAACTTCTAGCAATATTCCCAGCTTTATCTCTTCCAATTCTTGCGGGAAGGCTAAGGTGGAGAATACTTCATAAGGAGACGATCTGTGTCACTGCCCTTTTAACATAGGTGAGTGAATGCCTTTTAATACACCATTTGGCTCCATTGGCCTATCAACTTTGCATGTGAAGGCTACCTTTAGATTTGTTGATGCATAGTTGTGGATGAATCACTCTGTTTTGTAAGTTGGCTTCAGTCTTATTGCATCTTGTTGTGGATTTTGAGTTATTTACTGAAGGTATAATATGTCCTAGTGCTATTTGAGTACCTTAGTAGTATTTAGACCTGACATGCAGGTATGGAAACCGGGTTGCTACTGATGAACTGGGTTCTCTATATGGCGATTCTCGAGCCACAGGACTTGGCGATGAGGTGTGTTGCAATTCTTCAGTGAAAACATCGGCCACTGCTAGTGCTCAGGCATTGAATTTTCTGTACTGATTTTTCCTTAGATGCATGGATGCAAAATATCAAATGATATGTATTGGTATTAGACTTTAAATACCGATATTTTTTGATTTTGCTACAATATCACGATATATTATCATATCGGCCAAATATCTAGATTTATCAGCCATACTTATCATTATTGGGCCCCTTGATACTAATATTCCCAATACCATGACAATATTGTGATATATTGTTGTATTAGCAATATATTGGTCGATATTTAATATATCAGTCGATGTACTTGATATGTTGCTGAGATATTGGCCATTATAAGCTTTCTATTTTTTTTAAAAAAATTATTTTAATATATTCAATTCTAATATATATTGTCTGATATATTCAATATTGATATAATTGTAACCAATAGTGATACCGGTAACAGTATTTTCATCCATGCTCAGTGTATGCTGAATATCTAAATGTGTCGCTTGCAGGGGTGGATCCTGTGTGTACGAGGAATTGGGTCAATTGACACTGGTGGAAATTGTTTTCTTATGGATGAATGGAAATTAGATATTAATGTATTAAACGAAATTTTTTTATTAACCACACTGAAGTGTTTTAAATTGATCCCACTAATTATTTTATTGACCATTGTGACCCACTTATCTTTTGGAGATTAGTCAATTTTTCATTATCTTTTTACAAAAACAAAATCATAATTGTTTTGAATTTGTTCCTCTAGAAAATAGTGAAGCTATGGAAGTGGTGATCTTTTAAATTCAATTTTTAGAAAATCACTGTGTATTGACCCTTCGGGATAAGAGAATTTTTAATTCTCCCTTGTTATCTTGAGCTACTGCACTTGAAAGTAATTTATGCTTACGCTTCTGTAGGTCAAAATGAGAATATTGATGGGAACTTATGCCCTTTCGGCTGGTTACTATGATGCATATTACAAGCGTGCACAGCAGGTATTATTGCTGTTATTATTTTGTAACTTATTTTCCTATTCTTGTTTCCCTTCAAACTAACTAAACCAAACCCATTCAGTCTCATCTCTCCATGAGATGGTAAACTTCCTTTTATTTCATAAGCTTCTTATCCATGTTTAAACGTCTGAAATCACTAGGTTTGGGAGAACATAGAGTGAATATAATCATGAAGAATTGATCTATGTCCAAAAGCTACAAATCCTTAAGTTTCATTAAATAGGGCTAACTATATAAATTTGTTTTCGTCATTCTGTACAATTTAATATAATATCTCTATAAGAGTAATGTGAAATTAACCAGTCCTAGTTTTTATCTTTATTTCTTCTGACTATAACTAATTCATTTTTTCTCACACAGGTCTTTCATTTAGTCTATATTTTAAATATTTGAACGCATTGTATGTCCTTCTTTCATTGTATCTTCTATGGGTGCAACTTCTAATTATTTAGGATGTCATTATTGTTTAGCTTATTTTTTAGTGTGACCCGTCTTATCTTAGTATTCTCATATCTAAAACGCCTAATTTTTGTGTATATTATTGTTTGATTGCCTAATATTCTAATACTTAAAATATAGTGGGTGTAATAGCCGCTTTTTTTTATGTTTTAGAGGTGTATTTTGATGTAAAGTATACTCGATGCAGTTTTCCATTTTGACCGGCCAACATTGATCATATGTGCTGCGTAATCAATAATCTCTCCATTTTTGAGTTATAGATTGAAGATAATGAAATCTATTTAAGGCAGTTGGACAGTTCCTTATGGTTAGAATGTGTGTAGTTCATGCACTTTCGCAACATGTTATATGGTTGAAGAAGAAATTTTCAAATATCATAGCTTTCTAGGTGAGGACATTGATACGGAAAACCTTCAAAACCGCGTTAGATGAGGTCGACATCCTCATTTCGCCTGCGGCACCATCTGCTGCTTATAAGATTGGTATCTTATATTCTCCCTTTTTATCGGGTTTTTGTCAAATTCTAACTATTCC
>JAOVVI020013326.1:0-11901 GCA_028571085.2 Nepenthes alata | reverse complement strand
ATTGTTTCTTCACAGAGGTGCTTGTCTTGGGTCTCCCTCTGTGCCTGCCATTGGAGCACTGTGGATTTGGGCTCATGGTTTTAATTTGCTTGAAGGAGAATATGGATACATGTTTTCTTATGTTTATTGTTGCTTGGATGTCATGCAGTCTGTCTTCAGATATGGAAATGGTTGGACCTGTGTGCAGGTTGTAGCATGCGGGAAAATCCTTACGAGGAACTAGGGGAAATGGCTTCGTCAAGCGATATTGAAGATCGTGATAAATCTTGAGGATAAGGTTATTTTGTTGGGACTGTCATTGTTACGGGGCTCTTCAATAGTTCCTCTGATACACCTTACAACTGACCACGGCTACATGGAGGAGCACATGGACCATTCAACCACCGCTGAAATTTCACAATTTTATTTAATTTATAAACTGATTAAATGTGGTCCTCTTTCCTACACGTGCACTATCGGTTACTGTGCTGATGTGTTTGTTTTTTTTATACGTGTACTGTTCTGTTCAATTGGATTTTTCCTTCTCTTCCCTGCTGATGAGTTTGTTATTAATTTGTTAGGTGGTTACTTTGTTTGTTAGTGGCCGAGGTGCATGAGACCGAGGTCCTTGTGATCGTGGTATATAAAGCGTGTTATTGTGCTGGGCAGAGACGGAATATAGAATCATCTTTTTCTCAGTCTGCTTCTCCCTCATTTTTTCCTCTGCTTGAACTCTCCTCCCTTGCTTCTTATCTGTGAGTTTGGATTCCTTTCTCATTACACTGTTGAAACACGTATCATCACACTTGAATATCTATACTATAATTCATTGCTTGCAAGCCTACGAAGATTCAATGTTTGGCCCGTACATATATTTAGGGTATTGTGTCGGAGTTGGAGGAGTTCATACCAATTGTTAGGAAACAAGATGCAGAAAAATTAAATATATAATAATCAAAACAATAGTGGGCATGGGCATTATACATGCAAAAGACACCATTTCGAGCATGTTTTTAAATCCTTTATAAAATAAACAATTGCTAGGGTTAGATATTTTTCTCATTACTCCTTTATCAAATCGAGTCATAATTGGACAAGCCACCAACTTATTTTTCTATTTTGAGAATAAGGTTTCCGTTAGAATAAAGTTTTCAAAAGATGGCACGAAGAAAAGATGAGACCTAATTTATATAATAAATTATATTAGCCTCACATCTTAACTAAAACCCTAATCGGGTATATGAAAACTTCTAAAATTACATAAAGTGTCGTAACCTACGTACATATTATACCACGGTATACATAAGATTAAAATCTATACAACTAAAGTACACATAATACAATCAATATAAATAATCACATCTAAATATTGTGTTGATTATAATACCATTATAACTATATACTTAACCCGCTTTTATAAAATCAAAATATAAAATTCTTATAGTTCAGTGAATTAAAGATCACTTAGAGGAACTAAAAGGTATCGAAGAAGTTATGGGATATATAAATCTAACGAGATTTCAATAATCACATGCACAACGTTAATTGTTTCTGAGGATCTAACGTATCATTCGTCGGTTTATTGAGTTAATTATTCTCACATAAAAAATTTTTAATAAATAACTCAAAGTTCGGAGTATGTTTTCTCAAAACTAGTTCAAAAAATTTCTTTCGTCTTCTATTATGTATTTCACTTTATTTGTGCAATTTATTTTATATTGTATGTATTTGAAAAATGATAGTTTATATTTTAATAATTAGATCCATAATTTCTTTAAATCTATTAATATTTTGTTTTTTAATTTATATATTAGCATTGAAAAACCTATCCTTCCCCATGTATTTGTGGATCTAAATGTCGTTTCCTCACATTTCATTGGCATATAATTTTAATCTCTGTAATCTTACATAATTTTGTTTCTCCTTAATTATTTTTGTTTTGATTTGAACCAAACACAACACTGTTTATGGCCCTTTTGAGTATCTGATCTCCATCACTTCGGCCACATTCTCATTATCTTTCTTGAAAGGTCCAATTTTTTTCTTACATCTTCCTTGAAACAAATCCACATTATCCACACAGAAACAAACCCAACGACCATCGAAACCCACCGCACTTATCTTGAAGCTGCCACCACAGACCTTATATGCCATCCGATCACTTTGCCGAGAAAGCAATGAATCATCTCGATGCAAATATATCCAGTTCGTCGATACCCATTTGATGGTAGCCTACACACGAGAATACCATATTTTCAGCACTAAAATATAATTGAAACTCAACATTTTAAAAGCCATACAACAATTTCATACTCTCTGCTCTTGACTTAGCCGAACACTTCAATGTCAAAACCAGTTTCAATTGAGGTATGGAATCCCAATGGAAAATACAGGGTGGTTAGCACCAAGCCAATGCCTGGAGCTCGTTGGATAAATCTCCTAATTGAACAAGATTTCCGCGTGGAGGTAAGTTGTGCGTAATCTGTACTGCCTATTACATGTTTGACAAATAGACTACTCGGTTTTTGACAGAACTGGATTTTTTTTCAATGTTAGATTTGTACCCAGAGGAAAACAATCTTGTCCGTTGAAGATATTCTTGCTTTGATTGGCGATAAGTGTGATGGGGTAATTGGGCAGGTAATTTTGTCAATCATATTGTTGGGTACTATTTCTCTTTTACGGTATGATCTCATATTTACATCATGATCTTTGGCTTTTGGTTGTAATTTCTGTTTGATGTTGTGTTATATGTATTTCAGCTGACTGAAGAATGGGGAGAGACTTTGTTCTCTGCATTGAGTAGGGCAGGAGGCAAAGCATTTAGCAACATGGCTGTTGGTTATAATAATGTGGATGTCAGTGCTGCTAACAAGTATGGTGTTGCTGTTGGAAACACTCCTGTGAGTTTTACTACTATGTCATTTGAGGAAAACTGACTTCTTGTTCATTTTCTTTTTGTAATTTACCCCCTTATTTGAGAATGAAAACCATAGTGTTCTATATGTTACTAAGTCAGCCAATGTTTTTGTATTTCACTGATGAGTTTTGTACTGGAATTACATAATCTGATTGCTGAAATTGAATTATACATCGAAACGAAGACAAAGCCTTATTTATCTCTCCATTTTAGTTTTGCAATTGAAAGCATAAAAAATGAAAAAAAAAAATAGTTTGGAAAATAGTGAAAGTTGAGATTGTACTATTGTATTAATTTGATCAGGGAGTACTCACAGAGACAACAGCTGAGTTAGCAGCTGCACTTTCTTTAGCAGCAGCAAGAAGGGTAGTTGAGGCAGATGAATTTATGAGAGCTGGGTTGTACGATGGATGGCTTCCTCATTTGTAAACCCCATCGCGTTGCTAATTTTCATGTTTGATGGAACTTCCGATGATAAAAACTAATATTGGCGCACATTTTACTGGCAGGTTTGTCGGAAACTTGCTTAAGGGCCAGACGGTTGGTGTGATAGGAGCTGGTCGCATTGGGTCTGCTTATGCCAGAATGATGGTAAATAGCTAGACTGAATTTCATTTACAACTGTTTTTCATATCTGACTTTCTTCATTTCTGTTAGGCGTCTATTGGCATATTCCGTGACCGTTAGTGTTTGTTCGTGGGTGTCTTTCCCTGTGTCGGAAGATTTGCATTACTCCATAATTGAAGGCTTTCTGTTGGCATGTCCATGCTTGAAGATCGACATCTTTCAGTATCCACGTTTTTGCTTCCCACGCTCGAGCCCTACTTTCAAAGACACCAGAGTTTAGGGCATGCTCAACCCGCGCTCGAGCCCTGATTCCAGAGACGCTAGAGCTCCAGGCAAGTTCGACACGCACTCAAGCGCTGATTCCAAAGAAACCTAAACTCCAGGCACGCTCAATCTGAGCTTGAGTGCCGATTCCAGAAAAGCCCGCACTTGAGACACGCTCGATCTGCACTAGAGCGCTGAATCTAGAGAAGCTTGAACTTGGAGGCATGCTCGAGCTGCGCTCCAGCGCTGCATCCAGCGGACTTAGTGCCTGGAGCTTCCTTAATCGGCATGACACGCAGTCTCCAACGGCTATATCTTTTAACTTAGTTTTCGGACTTCTCCATAGATAGTCACCTTTTCTTTTTGTCTCTAGGATTTCTGTCAATTTTTTGTGGCGGCTACTCTTGACTCTCTCTCACATTTTGAGCCTTAAAATTGTGCCCATTAAAGAAAACTTCATTGACTTTATGTGCTGAATTTCCAAGTTTTCTCTCCCTTTCCAAATTGTTTTAAACACTCCATTTTTGGCCTAAAAACTCTCGTGAGTGACGTGGGTGGCGTGGAAATTGAGTTTCAGCGATGTACGATGTTTTGACGATACAAGAAGGAAGATTGACAAGATGACTGGAAGGTGTTCGGTTCCGTTGCCGTGAGCAAGTCTAAAAAATTTCTTAGTAGGGATCACAAGATGGGAGTAAGTCGGTTAAAATAGCGCGTCTGTACCACCGGTTTGTAAGTTAATTTTTTTAGTGTAAAGCCTGGAGGGTTTTACCAGATAACCATGGTTATTGAGGTTTCCCTTCGTCAACAAAAATCATGTTTTTTTTACTATTATGTTTTAAGGTTATGTTATATGCTGGTTAATTTATCTGTAAATAATTATACTTTACGTGTATTGTATACTTGTGCCTCTTCACTTCCCCAATTTTTGAAAAGGGGTCGAAACTTTTGTGAATAGGAAGGAATGGTTCTTTTCAATCTCATTGCCTTATAGTTGTAGGGCATAAAATGAAATCTCGATGAAATTTTGTTGTCAAAATTTGGTGCTGTGTGTATATATGTTGTTTTAGATCTATTTTGAGCTCAGTATTATTGTCACATGGGTTGAACCTTGCAGTACATGAATTGACTTGGCTGAGCAGATATTAACATTACTGTTCAACTGTACAGGTTGAAGGGTTCAAAATGAACCTAATTTACTATGATTTGTACCAAGCAACACGGCTTGAGAAGTTTGTTACAGGCATGTCTTCTTTGATCTCCAGAAATGGGAAAGCATTGTGATTTGTGAATCTTGGAAGAGCTTACTCGTTTTCCTTTTTCAGCTTACAGTGAATTCCTAAAGGCCAATGGTGAGCAACCGGTCACCTGGAAGAGAGCATCAACCATGGATGAAGTTCTTCGAGAGGCCGATGTGGTAAGGAAAAACTTCTTTGCCAATTCAAGCATATTAAAGCTTAAGTTGGAACTTTTTTCTCCTTAAGTTTATTTCGCTATTGAGTTTGTTGCAGATAAGTCTTCATCCTGTACTGGATAAAACAACCTATCATCTGGTCAACAAGCAGACGCTCTCAATGATGAAAAAGGTAAAATTTTCAATGCAGTTTTCTCCTGTCATTTTGAGGACTATCTCTAAGCCTTTGTTTGGTTGAATATAGATTAACTAATAGATTAGCGAAGGAATTTCTACTTTCCCGGAATATATAGAAAGAGAAGTTATGTTTCTTTTGACTGTATCACTTCGTCTCTATAGAGGAATTAACTTGAAGACCTCCCTATAATTAAGTTATAAAAAATAAAATGGCTGCATTTTGGATATTTGTTTTGTTGTGATAATGTCTATTATAACATACAATCAGAAAGCAGGAATCTCAAACATGAAAAAATTCTAATTTTCTTAGTTTATCTTCCCAATAACCAAGTTCTTTGGAAGTGCAACTTCCTCACAAAGTGCATTAACCTGAATCAAACGAGACCTAAATATAAATAGGCTTGCATTTATCAAAATTGCGTGTACTGCATGCAGGAAGCAATCCTCATTAATTGTAGTAGAGGCCCTGTGATTGATGAAGCTGCACTTGTTGAGCATCTAAAAGCAAATCCCATGTTTCGAGTTGGTCTTGATGTTTTCGAGGTATGAAAATGCTGTCTCTCTTCATATTTCTGACACTCTCCCCACAAAAAAACACCCCACATTTGACATTATACATTTGCCAATTCTCTTTGATTAGGACGAGCCACACATGAAGCCTGGTCTCGCTGACATGAAGAATGCCATTGTCGTACCACATATAGCTTCTGCCTCCAAGGTAGTCTATGTATTATCGTTGTTCTAGTAACACAATCGATAAAGAGTTTGGTTATGATGCTTCCTTTTTACTTCTAATTGTGAGAATTTCATCATAATAACTTAGACGACTATGATTATCACCGCTCAATATAACATGTTGGGCCCATCTAAAAATTCTAGTTGCCAAAGTTGCTATTATAAAATCTTCACCATTACCTGGATGCTAGGTGTACTTACTTTCACTTGTTCCTTCTTTGTAGTGGACCCGTGAAGGAATGGCAACACTAGCTGCTCTAAATGTCCTGGTACACTTTTACTATAGATTTGGTTCTCAGTTACATGTGAAGGAGACTCAAATTACATCAAATATTAGAATGCAAATTTTGGAGGGAAGAAAGGGGGAAAAACTCCCCGCTGATTAATGCTTTCCTGCTGCAGGGGAAAATTAAAGGATACCCGGTTTGGCATGATCCGAATAAGGTTGAACCATTCCTCAATGAGAACGCTCGTCCTCCGTCTGCTTGTCCGAGCATTGCCAATGCCAAGGCCTTGAGTAAGTTTGTCTTTTCCTCGTCTAGATGTTGTATATATATATACAACAACGACGACAAAGTCTTAAGTTCCGTCAAATGCGGTTGGCTATGCGATGATGGGGTATTTACACTGTGCAGGTTTGCCGGTATCGAAACTATGATCATCAACGGTTGAAAGCACTGCAACAAGTTCGCGTATATACTAATGGAATCAGCTCATTTGTGAATGTTTCTCGGTGGGAAGCCATGGATGACAACCCGTGTCCGCCCCTCGCTACTGATAATCCATGTATATTTGCTCAATTATATGTCACGTGATCTCGTTTCATTTTGCCGAATAAATCACGTGCTGCTGCTCCTCACAAGATCTCTTGGTCTGTGTGTGTTCCAAGCAAGCAGTAAATAATTAATATTCTCTTTCTCCGGAAGGGTGTGATGCCACAATCACAGGCAACTCTTTTGCCATGTTCTCAGTAATCAATACATTTTCTGTGTAGTTTTTATATCATTTCAAATTAAAGTTATCATAATTATCCTTTTCAATTTGTAAGAAAAAATTTGTTATTAGCACATAAATATCAGTACAGGATTAATAAAAAATTATTACTATTTATGAAAATGGTATTTTCCAAATGAAATAATCTTTAAAAGAATATTTAGCAAAATACTTGTTGAGTTGTAAAAATAGATGCTAATTAGAATTTTATATATTTTAGAAATGAATTAATTTATTGCTAATCGAAGTTTATAATATGAAGGTTATTATAACATATAAAAAACGGTTGCAATTAAAAGGTGGAGGTCAATCTCAGGTGCAACTTCCCTAAGCCCAAGGGGTCAAAAAGAAATACCCATTCCGATATTATTAAATAATGAAGCTCGGTTGCCGGAATATATAGGCTCCCTAAAAGTAGGGAAGTGAAACCCTTTATTAGGCGATACAACCCTTGGGCTTGTGCTCTTGTGGAGACCCAAGTCCGATATAGTAATGCCAGCGCCATTGTTCATCAGCTTGTAGATGGTTGGATGTGAATCATGAACCATGACTCTACTTCTGTAGGTTAGATATGGGGTGTCTTGAGAAGATGCTCAGGTTGTTCACTGGCGGATTTTGAATTCTATTAATAAATTTGCGCATTTAGTCTCCTTTGTGTCTGGTGACAATAATGAGATTGAACGCAGAGCATGGGAGTCGTTGAGACTCTTCCCCTGTTCTATGCCAGTTGTTCCCTAAGCTGTGCTTGGGATTTCAATGCGCTGAGAAGTGCTTCAGAGATGGTGAGCGGTAGCTTTGAGCATGGTGCTGCTCCATCTTCAATAACGGTATTGTAAGCTGCGACCTTAATGACTTATCATTTGAAAGTTGCTTCTTCACCTGGAACAATCATAGAGATAGCTAATTTAACTCTCTTAGGAAGCTGAATGAGATTTTGGTGAATAGAGAAGGGATTGTTGATTTTCTCGCATCCTTTGGCGTGTTTTCTCTTGCGGGTATATCAAACCACACACCTTACTTATTTTTGAAAAATGGTGATATGTATAAAAAAAAGGTAATTTTTGATTTAATAGTTTCCTTTGTATTCGCCTGAGATTTGACTCTATCATTCAGGAGACCTAGAGTTTTCACATTGGTGGAGTGCCGATGTACAAAGTGGTTGCAAACTCAAATGCGTAAGTATCATCTTGAAGCCTTAAATGCGGAGCTAGGGAATGAGTTTGAAACTATGCTAAAGGCTAAGTGTGATTCGGATAGCTGCTGTTGCAGCATTTCCTTCATCAAACAATTATTGATAAGGAGAGACTCCTTAGGGAGGAGAACATTGAGGCCAGCCACAATGAATGTTTTCTTTTCCAGCAAAAAGTTGAAATCTATTGGTTTCGAAAAGGTTATCAATGCTATGAATTCCTTTTAAAAGCAGTTGTAGAAAGACAGAAGAACAAGAAGATCCTTTTGCTTGTGAAAGTGGATGGGAGCTCCACATCCTCTGTTGAAGAAGTCCACGTTGAGGTGATTTCCTATTTTTAATCGTTGCCTGGCAATTCTATTAGGGCTGCCCCCTTGATGCTGAATCTGTCAAGCGTTTCATCCTCCCCACTATTCTAGATAGCCTATTGGGGCCTCTAATAGCTCCAATTTGCGCGGAGGAAGATAAGGATTTATTATTCAGTATTGGAGATTTGAAAGAATTGGGCCAAATAATATTTACTCATGTTGCTTTAAAAGAGTCTAACATAATATTGGGGATCTTGTTTTTTCTATTATTCAAGTTTTCTTATCTGAAAAGAATCATTAATTAAATTGACATTATTATTATTAGTCTTATTTTGAAGATTCCTTCTCTGAAATATATGTTTGATTTACTCACTAATCTATTATTGTGAAGGTCTCCTAATTTGATGCACAAAATTATTATAAAGTTCCTCACTAATCGCATCAAAGTTGTTTAGTCTTTGATCATCAACCCCAACCAGTTGGCTTTCATCTCAGACAAAAATATAAGAGATAAAATTCTCCTTGTTAAAAAATTCATCAAGGGAAATCATCTTAGTAAAAGGCCAATTTAGATGTAAACTCAAAATGATATTCAAAAAGCTTACGATAAAGTAGAATGAGATCTTGTGCTTTTGACAATTACTCATATGGTTTTCTTGCGGTCTTCATTCATTGGGTGAGATGATGCATCACCTCTATATCATTCTGAATTTTCGTCAATGGTGAATTTGTGGGTTTTTTTCATGGTTTTAGAGGGTTGTTAGAATTCTTTAACGGGATTATCTATAGACATGTGGTCTATAATAAAAACCTTAAATTTCACTTTAAGTGCACAAAAAAAAAAAAAAAAAAAACTATGATTGCTATGTTATTTTTTGCTGATGATGTCCTCCTCTTCTACTTAGATGATGCATCTTCTGTCTCCATGCTTATGGATTGTATACTTTTATTTACTAACCCGTCAGATCTTCACTTGAATTGCGATAATAGTAAAGTTTTTATTTGCACCTTAGACTAAAGGCTCATTTTAAATCTTATTGATATTTCTAGCTTTAATTTTAAGTCTGTTCTTGTCAGATACTTTGACATTTCGGTAATTTCATTTAAACTCAAGACTTCTAACGATAGAACTTTAACGAAGAGAATTACAAAAAAAATGACAACTTAAACTAGCAAATGCCTCTCTTTTGGAGGTAGAGTTCATCTTCTTTGATCTATTCTCTCTACCATCTACATTGTGGGCTTTAACTTTTATTCACCCTAAAAGAGTTCTCATATCAATTGATGTCCTTTTGAGAAAATTTTCTCAGACATAGGTGCTTTGTTGGCAAGATCATTATTAAAGTTGCTTGGATCGAAATGTGTAAGGTCAAAAGAGGAAGGGAGGTTGGAATTCCTTGATATTTTGGCCTACAATATGGCCCTTCTATTTAAGCAAAAGTGACGTATCATCTCATCAAGTGCCATCTATATGAGTTGATTGGGTTCGATCATATAATTTTCGAGAGAGATGCACAAAGGGCCTCAAAAAGATTCTATGTCTTAGAAATGATGTTAGACCATTCATTGCTCTATGTGGGAGATGTGTCTCTACCTATCTTTGGACGGACAAATGGTATCCCTGGAACCCATTGCTCAATGTTATGAGAGAGTCAGTTCTCTCCTTTTTTTAGGTACTCCCTCTTTAATACTTTGGTGAAGAAGATTATTACAGATTGTCTTGAATAGGTCTCCTTCTGGTTTGTTCACCACTCACTTAGCATAGAGAATTTTTTAACCTGAATGTGTGAAGGTGCAGTAGGCACAAATGGCTTGGGCTCCTCACGGAAATTTCTTCCATTTCTTCATTCTTTTGTTAGCTTTCTCCAAAAGATTGAGACTAAGAATAGGATTCAGAATTTTTCAAATTGCAGTACTACTTTTTGTCTTTGCGGGAGCACAATCGATCTCATCTCTATTTCTTCTTTCGTTGCCCTTTCTCCTGCAAGGTTATGAAGTTTTTTTTGTCTCAGGTGTTAGTGTAATTGGCCGTTTGATGATTGGGGGGAAAATATCTCATTATGCTACCTTAAAGTGGATGAGAAAAGACCCAATATCAGTTATGTACATATTTCTTCTAGCTATCGTTATGTATTACATGTGGAGGATTAAGTGAGACTTTTAAGTTGAATGTGATAGCTCAAGCAAGCCCTTTCTTTTTGTTGGGATCACTCCCGCGTGTGAAAAATTTTAAAATAGAGGCCAGTATGAAATTTGTCGGTATGTAATACCGATATGAAATTTGCCGGTATGGAATTATTGGTATGAAAATCATGAATGAGTTTCCGAAATAAAATTTCGTAATGAAAATTAGCCGGAATGAATTTTCAGAATGGACAAATTTTTGGAATGGATGGAATTTCGGAGTCAAATTTTCGGAATGAAAGTTGGCCGGAATGAAAGAAGGCCGGAGTGAATTTGTACTTGGCCAAAGAGGTATAAAGGTTCGAAGGCTGTAAAGAAAAAGTCCGACGAGCAAGTCAATTTTTTCCGATAGAGTGGTGCTTAATAGAGTTGGTGATAGGTTGCAGAGTTGTTAGTAGGCTTTACACACACAAAATATGCTTACTGGGTAGGCGACCATCAGGTCAAATTTGTATATATATACATCCTAGGCATGTAAGCAAAATGTAGAGAAGTGAGAAGGAGAAAAACGTAAAAAAGAACAAGGAATAGTTATTCTTTACTATTGTATTCTTGCAATCGTTTTTATTATCAACTCTCCAAGGGCTTATATAGCCAAAAAAGATTTCTGTAACCATACTCATATATTGAAATCAGTTTGTGGATTAAGTGTTCCGTAATTTTTTCTCTTATTTTAGATACGGATTTTTCATGTAAAAATTATGTGTTATTGATCTTTCTTTCATATTCCTCTATTGTGTGCGTGTTTATACATATTATTCTTATCAGACTCAGATTTTACCGACCGGCCATTATTCTTTTTTTCCAACTCTTATAAGCCACCGATAGGGTAGGAACTTCATCTTCTTTGAAGGTATTAAAATTTCAAATCCTTTAAATTTTGTAATATAATCTTTACTATGATTAATTATAAAATCTTATCCATTGTCTTTTCCCGACAGAACTTTTGCTTGTTTGAGAATGTTGTGGGGTATTTTTATTTTTAGCCTTATTTCTCTCAGGGTTTCGTCCGGAGATTTTCTTGTGTGGATTTTTCTTTGATTTACTGGGATAATCCTTTTTTTTTACATATATTCATTGCCTCATTTAACATACTTAGTACTTATAAAAAAAATATAAAAAACTTACATTCATAAGTATAAATTTCAAATATGTATCTTCATTTACATAT
>JAOVVI020013325.1:0-11901 GCA_028571085.2 Nepenthes alata | reverse complement strand
TTCCTTTTCGGTTTGGGAAGGGGTTTCCACGTTAAAAATTATCGTGCATCTCTTTTGGTTCCTTGTTCCTACTACATGGTGGCTGATGATGACTGGGGGGTTCAGGTTTTTCCGCTGCTTTGCCCGGGTCGGGCGGATCCGGGCGGTTTCGACCCCAACAGGATACACGTGTATTAATAATTTAACACAATCACACATGATAGGTACATATGTTAATATAAATTTTAGAATATCTTCCTTAGGCAATTGAATGCTAGTTTTGTTGTTTGAATATCAAATTCATTTCAAGTTATTTTCTGTTCTTTTTCAGAAAAGTTAGTTTAAAATTTTAAAACGCATTGAATGATGCCATGAGGGGAATCAATGGACAATTACAAGACAGGTTAAGGGAAGCAATGAAGAATGAATCCAAAGCCCAGAAAATTTACACAAAACTGCAAGACCAAGAGGATAGAGTGAGAAACACCGCATTATACTATAAAAATTTCATGTACATTCCATGTGTGCTTGGAACAAGAGAAGACATCAACGCTCATTTTTCATAATTGCTAAGAGAGTGGTCACTCGAAATGGCTCAGGATATAAATCTCTCACTGGAAAGGTCCAAAAGGGGCTACTAGGTAAATGGTGACCAAATTACCAAGAAGATTTGGGAGGATTTACCCAAAGGACTTTGTTGAAGTTTTACCCAACATGATAGCATTAAAGTCGTACTAGTAGTGGATCAACTGAGTGAAGGTGCTCAATTTATTATTCTTAGGGTAATTAGTAGTCTGGACAAAATATTTATGGACCATTTTATAAAATTATATGGGATTTTTAGAATTATTATGACCAGTATAAATAAATTATTTATGAGATCATTTTGGTAGGATCTTTTCTAGTTGTAGGGGAGTCAGTTGAAAGCAAGCTCTTCTCTTTCTACTACCGATGGATTGATGGACAAAGGAAGCTAGAGAATTTGACACTCGCAGTATATGAGGAGTTATTGTAACGATGATCAATTGTGGTGGAAGGAGTTTATGCTTAGGTAGAGTATTTGTATAGTATGATCTATCAATCATCATCTAAGTAGAGCCCGTTCAAAGTTACGGGTGGTAGACTACCTCCGCTCTTGTGCACTCATGAAAAGGGTGTGGCATAAACCGAGCAAGTGCAATGCAATTTGTCATCTAAAAAGCAGCAATCCTCAATCAAATCAAAAGAGAACTTCTGAGAATCCAAGAAAGACTGAAGAACTATGACCAAGCCCGAAGAGATATGACCATTGAGCTCGGGGAGTTCATACACCTCAAATTGTAACTATGCCAACATGGAACTTTGAAGAAGAAATTCAACATCAATTCATCCTAGAGCTGCTACAAACCCTTCCAAATATTGAGCCGTTCAGATACGTGGTGCACAAGTTGGAATTGCCGCTGATAGCCTGATTACACCTTGTTTTCCATGTTACCAGAAAACAATGTGGAGCCTAAACCTCATTACCTGGACTTGTCATCATTTGAACAACAAATGAAATGTGATAATAGCGCTCGAGGAAGCAAACCAACAACATCTACAAAAGAAAGGCCAGGATGTGAAGTGACAGTAGGGGTTCGTACAGTGGAATAGGACATCAAAGGAGGATGATGTTGGGGGTCACTCCCGTGTGAAAATCCTTGTGACCGGAGGACTTGGACGGAGTACGTGGACTTTATGTGCTACTATACACAGAATATGCAAATAAAATTCCGCTAAACATAGTTGACCAGAACTTTTTGAACGAGCAACAATACCGATCAACAAGTTGACTAGTTGATGGTATGACCTGCCTTGCATTGCTGAGGGATCCCAGACGGAACACCGACCGGTCAACAAGGGCATTGACCGGTCATGTGGAGAAGACGGTCAACGACCGTTGACCAACCTTGTGGAGAACGTGGACGGTGGAATATCGGCCGTCCACTAGGAAATCCAAAATGGTGCCAACTCAGAAGATTTTCTGAGGATACGTGATCTCAGACGTTTATACTGGAGCCGTTTTTGTACAGCGCATATTCATATTGTTGGCAAAGATAGATTTTATCGGTGAATATGAAATATTTTGCATATTTGCTATATTTGAGTCTCGATATTAAAAGCAAGCAGACAGACTTGTTGTTTGAAGTGACAAGCGTGTAAGGCTAAGTGTGAAAAATACAAAAGAGAGAGTGAAAATGGTGAAGGTAGGAGAGAATTATGAGCAACACATAGTGCATTGCTTGTACTCTGTTCTTTAATTCTCTTTTTTCTTACTTTTGTGTAACAGTGAAAATTATTCCCAACCTCACATAATGGAATTGGTTCAATAGATAGATTGTCCAGTAATTTTTTTCTTATTTGATAAGGATTTTTTACGTAAAAAGTTATGTATTTATTCTCTTCTTTCTCATTCTTTTACTGTATCTATCTGTGGGGTAGTCAGATGCATTCTAACCCCAACAAGCGGTATCAGATACTGGTTGAGAATTTTGTCTAAATAGAGTCATCGTCATCAAAGAATCTGCCGTTTAGTATAGAGCAGTTTAATGGATAGGACAACTTCATCCCCTGGCAAGAGAGGGTAAAGAATATTCTAACCAGAGAAGAAAAAATGAAGGCACTGAAGAAGAAGGATGAAAAGTTAGTAAATCTGACCGATGATGAATGGCAAGATAAAAGAGACATTGCCAACTGTACCATTAAACTATGCCTGGCGGATAATATTCTCTAAGAGGCTATTGGTCTGACATATCTGGAAGAGGTTTGAAAAAAGTTAGAGAGCCGATATAAGTCTAAATATTTGACAACCAGATTATATGTAAAGAAGTAATTTTATAGCTTATGGTTGTCGGAAGGTGGGAGCTTCGAGAAGTATTTGGACGAGCTTCGAGAAGTATTTGGACGAGTTTAACAGATTACTGACACATATGTCCGCTCTTGATGAGGAAATCAAGGAGGAGGATAAGGCATTGGTTCTTCTGGCCTCTCTGTCGACCTCCTATAATCACATTGTCATAACTTTATTGTTTGGAAATGATATACTAAAGTTGGACTAGGTTATCACTTCCTTACTCATGAATGAGTCAAGGCGGCCACAAGGGACCTCGTCGTCCCCTCACTCTGAGATACTTGTGACAGAATTCAGGGGAAGGAGCAGAGGTCACAGTCAGAAACCAGGAGAAAAAGGTCATAATAAGTTACAGTCAAGTTATCAAAACCTTGAGTGTCATTACTGTGACAAAAATGACTATATTAAGAAGTATTACTTTAAATAGAAGCCTGAAAATAAGGAGAAAGACAAAGGAGATAAAGGACGAGGAGAGAAAACGTCATCGGTCTCGGTTGTCATAGAAGGCGATCTCCTAGTGACATGTGGAGAAAATGTTGCAAGCCTGACGGACCATGAGGTCAGTTGGGTGGTCGACTCTGGCGCTTTCCTACATGTCACATCCAGAAGAGGACTATTTATATATTATAATCCAGGAGACTTTGGAGTGATAAGAAAAGAAAATAAAGGAATATCTCCGGTTGTAGGGAGAGATATTATTGCTCTAGTCACCATTAATGGAACGAAATTACTGTTGAAGGATGTATGTCATGTCCCTGATATCCGATTGTACATTATTTCAGCCAGTCAGTTTGATGATGATGGTTACTATAATACTTTCTGTGAAGGTGAGTGAAAACTGACAAGAGGATCTCTTATTGTGACAAGAGGAAAAAAATACTTTGACCTGTATGTGATGAAGGCCTGTGCAATGGCCGAAGACGTGAATGCCGTAAGCGACAGGGAGTTTGAGAACTTGTGACACAGGAGGTTAAGCCACATAAGTAAACATGGATTGTGTCATTGACCAGGAAAGGTCTTATCTCTGGAGTAAAGGGGGACATACTCAATACGTGTCATCACTATTTGGCAGGCAAGTAAAGGAGAGTCTCATTTCATGGAGACTCATCATTCACAAAGGCAGAGATGCTTGATCTCATCCACACAAATGTGTGTGGACCATTTAAAGAGAAGTTATTTGGTGGAGCACAATACTTCATTTCTTTCATTGATAATTATTCCAAAAAACTGTGGGTCTACCCATTAAAAATCAAAGACCAGGACCTCGGTATATTTGAGAAATTTCATACTCTTGTTGAGCGTCAGACGGGAAAAAAAATAAAGGTTGTCCGAAGTGATTACGACGGTGAATATATAGGGTCTTTTGATACCTATTACCGATCACATGGTATTAGGGATTAAAAAATACATCCAAAGATACCACAGTTGAACGGAGTGGTTGAGCGAATGAACCGCACACTTTTAGAAAGTATATGGTGCATGCTTTCCAAAGCTAAGCTACTTGGACACTTTTGGGTCGAAGCATTGAAGACGACGAGTTACATCATAAATAGGTCACCCATTAAACCATTGAATGGGGAAGTGCCGGAGAAGATATGGTCAAATAATGAGCCATCTTATGATCATCTACGGTTGTTTGGATATAAAGTATTTGTTCATATCCCAAGAGATAAAATAACAAAGTTGGAGCCAAATATGATACATTGTGTCTTTCTGGGTTATGGGGAAGATGGGTTGGGTTACAGATTTTAAGATCCAATTGGAAGAAGTCTTGTCCAGTTAAGGGATGTAACCTTTGTTGAAGATGAAATGACTGAAGATATTGACAGAAAGACCAAGTATGATGTAGACGGGACAAAATAAGTAAGTGTCAAAATTATTCGTCCGGTATCCCTAGAAGACGAGAACTTCGGTCATGAGGTGGTTGAGGATAATGGAGAGGCAATTATGGCACATGATGAAGATGAGGATGAAGTCATCCCTCGACCGGCTGAGGATGTGTCTGTCAGACGATCCTCACAAAATAGAGAGCCGTCTGTCCGCCTGTTGCCCGATAACTACGTTATATTCACTGATGCCAGAGAGCCTGAGAGTTTTGAAAAGGCTATGGAGGACGAGAGTAGGGAAAAATGGCTGGAGGCCATGAATGATGAAATGAGTTTTCTTCATGAGAATTATACTTTTGATTTAGTCAAGCTACCTAAGGGAAAGAAGGCTCTAAAGAATAAATAGGACTTCCGGTTGAAAACAAAGGAAAATACCATGAAACCAAAGCATAAGGTACGGCTAGTGGTGAAAGATTTCAGTCAACGGAAGGAAATCGACTTCGATGAGATTTTTACTCCCGTGGTAAAAATGTCCTCCATACGGGTTGTGTTGGGCTTGGCAGCTGCTCAAAATTTAAAAGTGGAGCAGATAGATGTCCGGATAGCCTTTTTTCATAGTAAAATGGAAGAAAAAATTTATATGGAACAACAAGAAGGGTTCAAGGTTAAAGGAAAAGTGTAACTAGTCTGTCGTCTAAAGAAGAGCCTATATGGGTTGGAATAGGCTCCAAGACATTGGTACAGGAAATTTGAATCAGTCATGACTAGTTAAGGATACCGATGAGCTACATGTGATCACTGTAATTTCCCACAGAGATTTTCGGAAGGTGATTTTGTTATCTTTCTCCTTTACGTGGATGACATGTTAATCGTTGGACAAAATAATACTCGGATAAAGAAGTTGAAGGAGCAACTTGGGCAATCTTTTATCATGAAAGACCTCAGACCGGCAAATCAGATTCTTAGTGTTAGAATCATTCGCGATCGGGAGGTAGGGAGATTATGGTTGTCTCAAAAAAGTTACTTTGAGAAGATGCTCCAACGATTCAACATGGATAAATTTAAGCCTGTCAGCACTCCACTTACAAATCATCAAAGGTTGAGTAGTCACCAGTGTCCATCTTTGGATGAAAAGAAAGCGTGCATGAGAGGCGTTCTTTATTCCTCAGCCGTAGGAAGCCTCATGTATGTCTTGGTGTGCACCAGGCCAGACATAGCACATGTTGTTGGCACACTCAGCCGATTTCTGTCCAATCTATGAATTGAGCATTGGTCTGTGATAAAATTGATTGAGATACATCCGACAAACTTTTAAGAGGTGCTTGTGTCTTGGAAGAGACAAGCCTCAATTGGTGGGCTACTTGGATGCTGATATGGCCGGAGACATTGGCAATCGTAAGTCCACTTTTGGATATTTAGTAAAATTTATAGGAGAAGTAGTTTCCTAGTAGTCCAAGTTATAAAAGTGTGTTACTCTTTCTACTACTGAATTTGAGTATATTGTCGTGACAGAAGTTTACAAAGAGAAGTTGTGGATGAAAAAGTTCATACAAGAATTGGGAATTAAACAAAAAAAGTATAAGGTATTATGTGACAGTTAGAGTGTTATGCATCTCTGTAGGAACTCTTCATTCCACTCTAGATCAAAGCACATTGATGTTTACTACCATTGCAAGAGAGATGTACTTAAAACCGGTCTGCTGTCACTAAAAAAGGTTGATACTGAAAAAAATGGGGTTGATATGATGACCAAGATTTTGCCAAAGGGTAAAAATAAAGTTTGCTGTAATTTGGCTGGGCTGACAGATGTTACTTCCTCATGGTCGTGAGGAAAAATTTGTTGGGGGTTACTCCCGTATAAAAGTCTTTGTGACCGGAGGACTTGGACAGAGCACGTAAACTTTACATGCTACTTGACATAGAATATGTAAATAAACTTTCGGTCAACATAGTTGATCAAAACTTTTTAAACGTGCAACAATACCTGTTAACAAGTTGACCGGTTGATGGCATAAGCTGCCCTGCATTGCTGAGGAATCCCAAATGGAACACCGACCGATTAACAGGGGCATTGACCGGTCATGTGGAGAAGACGGTCAACGGGTGTTGACCAACCTTGTGGAGAACGTGGACGGTGGAATGTTGGTCGTCCACGAGAAAATTCAGAATAGTGCCAATTCAGAAGATTTTTTGTGAATACGTGATCTCAGACGATTATATAAGAGCCGTTTTTATACAGCGCATATTCATATTGTTGGCAAAGACATATCGATGAATATGAAATATTCCACAGATTTGCTATATATGAGCCTTGATATTAAAAGCAAGCAGACATACTTACTATCTAAAGTGACAGGCGTGTAAGGCTAAGTGCGAAAAACACAAAAGAGAGAGTAAAAACGGTGAAGGTAGGAAAGAATTGTGAGCAACCATAGTGCATTGCTTGTACTCTGTTCTTCGTTTCTCTTTTCTCTTGTTTTGTGTAACAGTAAAAATTATTCCCAACATCACATAGTGGAATTGATTCCGTAGATAGATTGTTTCGTGGTTTTCCCTTATTTGATAAGGGTTTTTCACGTAAAAGGTTATGTGTTCATTCTCTTCTTCTTTATTCTTTTACTATATCTATCTATGGGGTAATCGGACGCATTCTAACCTCAACAGATGACACATGGGAAGAATATGATGAGATTGCAATCCAATACCTCTCAACCCACTATCTTTTGTTGTATTATCTAGCTCCGATACCTTTGCTCCTCTGAGATGGGTGCTGGCTGTTAGGCCCAAACCTTGAAATTTATTTTATAATGATAAATTTAAGTGGGCTAATGAATTATAAAGATTATTTTTGAATTTTAATTATAAATTAAGTATTGAATCATTGTGGTGTAGGTTTGAATGACGTTTAATGTATATCAAAGTTACGCATGAGTGTATTTTAGATAAAATTGTCACACCTAAAATATGTATGAAAGGTGCACATGTATATTTAGTTCTAAATAGTGGCATTTGTGGCATGCTTATTAGGGGCTTGTGCATAAGCCTAATTAAGTTTTTGCTCCCGATCACCCCTGACCAATGCAAGTGTGTTGGTGTATTCATAAAGATTCTTTGATTAATTTCTCTTTATTTTTTATAGATTTTTTAGAGAAGAAAAAGAATAGAAAAAGAGATAGAAAATGAGAGGAAGAAGAAAAAAATGAATCCGAGTTGACTTTAGATAAATCTAAGCTACTTTTTGGTAAATTAAAGTTAAGGTAAGTACATTAAAATCTATTTATTTTTTCTTATTAAATTTTTTAAAATTTTTAAGTATTTTTTATTTAATACTCATGCATGTAATATTTACTTACTTTTCTTGATTATATTTAATATACATGCTAGTTTGATTCATATTTCATGAGATTTTTTTAAAACTTATATCTTAAACTTATATATATCATATAAAAAATCTAAAATATTTGCACATATATTCTTACACATCTTTTATTTTCTAGTAATTTGATGAAAACTTGACATTAATTTTGATAAAGATGATTTATTTTTTAAAATTTGAGAAAAAAATTGTATATTGATATTTTGGTGTAGAATACAAGTTTAACAAAATAAAATTTATTATAAAAAATTGATAAAATATATTCAGATACATCATAGTAAATTATTTATAAAATTAGAATTAAACCTAATATCCATAGGATAGAAAAATAGTATTTTGACCACGACTATATAGAATAATATATAGTTGGCTCATTCGTGGGTTGTAAATAGTGACTTATGATTTTTAGTTCTATGAAAATAATTATAATTTAAAATTTGATATTTGATCATTGTTGATGAGATCATTATCGATCATTGGTTC
The DNA here is from genome assembly GCA_028571085.2 of Nepenthes alata. Taxonomy (NCBI): domain Eukaryota; kingdom Viridiplantae; phylum Streptophyta; class Magnoliopsida; order Caryophyllales; family Nepenthaceae; genus Nepenthes; species Nepenthes alata. The sequence goes on along the minus strand of JAOVVI020013325.1, from coordinate 3,368 downwards.
TTATATATTTGAAAAATTTTTACCAGTTTTATATTCTGTTGGGTCCCATATCCTGGCCCATAAAGAATTTCAAGGCCCAAAAGGTGGGTAGTCAGGCTCACGCAAAACGGAAGGTCCAACCCAGATACACGGAAAACACGTGCGAGGCCACGCTGGCAGAAGACGACGCGACCCTGCAGCGCATTAATGAGCTGACGGCAGAAACGCTAGCCTATCGGGAAGCGGCTGGCACTGCATCGACGGCTCATGCAACCATCTGCAGGCGGCCAACCACTCCCCGCGAAGGAAGAAACCAGGCGTGGCCGGCAGCGTCCTGAAACGGACCTGCTAGCCACCATGAAACGACAAAAGAGCATGACCAGCGGTCCGCGACAGCGACCAACGACAAGAAAGCCCTCGCAACGGATGTCTTGACGCCGGGATGCCTATGAAAGCTCTGACATCCCACAGAAAAGGGGATCGATGAATTGGACTCCGAAGAAGCTCCAAAACCCTGATCCCTATCAGTAACTCCAAAGAGGAACTATACGACTTCCATTCCGGGCCTCCCGAGCAGGAGAAAAAGGAACTGGAACGACGAGCGTTCTCGCCATCTCTAAGATCAAACAAGCTCTTGATCGCATCCCCTCGTCGAGTCAGACACAGGGAAAGTTAGCCACCCCCTGCGGTGCACCACGGAAGACAGGCTTTCCAAAACCTGCTCAGTGCATTCTCTGCATTACTGCATCCATCTTTATACGCTCTTACAGCATTTAACCACGCACCGCCCTCGGCGTGCGCCATTTCCTTCCTTTGTAGGAACTCGCTGACTTGAGCGTCGGAGCGGGCTCGGTGGGAGAAATCCCACTGAACCCCTGAATTCTTATTTATTGTTTGTGTTGTGTAGGCCCAGGTTCATAGAGACGGAGACCGGACCCTTCACCTGACGCCGCCATGCGCTAAGAAATTTGAAGGCTCCCTAATCCGTGCAGCAACCGCAGGCCAGGGACGCAACATATTCTAATATGTTAGTATAATTTTTATATGTTTTACATTTTTATATTTGTATGTAATTTTCACATGATTTATTACATTTTCAATTCGAAATTCTAATTTTTCGAACATGAATATCGTTCTTTACATGTTCGTTCATTAATCTACATATATAAGTTACATATACTTTGTTAAGAATTAAATTTATTATTGTTATTTTTACAAACTTTTTAGATTAGTGGACTCGAATAACTTTATAAGAAATTTGAACATAGAGGAGCCATTTGGAAGAAATAGATTTTATAGTGTTTTAGTTGTACTGATTATTTGATTGCGAGTTATTATTTTGATTTTTAGATTGTTTGTATTATGGTTATGGGTTGAGAATTGTCATTCAGTTAAAACATCGTTATGAAGTTGGTTACTTTAATTTTAGATTTTTGATACCTTTTCTTACTTATAATCTAAGTAGATAAAGAGATAAGTGTTTCCGTAAATGCGGAAGATACGGTGTCCGAGCAGACAAAGCTCTCGAATAGCAACACAGAGCAGAGCTCTCGGACGGACAAGAAAAGTAGAGATAGAAAATGAGAGAGAAAACATACAAACTTTAACGTGAAAAACTCTTCTTTAAACAAGGAAAAAACCACGAAAGAATACACTATAAATGGATTGTTGACAGGTTGTTAGCTACACAAGTTCAAACGAAAAGAAACAATCTCTAGTGTATAATCTCTTTCTAAAAGTGTTTCTCACTCTATCTTTACAACAAGGCTTGCCCACAACTCTATCTCAAGGCTCACTCCAGGCTGCTCTTCAAAGACACGGCACAAGTACTCTAAAATGCTCTACACTAAATCCACAACACACACCAAGGCACAAGCCTAGGGGGGCAGGATCATGCCAACTAGGTCTGCTATGACAGGTGCACGCCGGGCAGGCGTGTCAGAAAAGTTGGCCTGACATCTGGGAAGTTACAGCCGCCGCACCATCCAATCAGAGTGGGTGACCAACCCACCTGTAAACGCGACTGCAGCAGACCTATGAAGATAGAGTCAACGCCTATGCTCTCAGGGTTCTCGTCCATGTCCTCAGTAACCTCTTGGACATGACGTCGTCAATGGGCTTCTCGGACCAATCATCAAAGTCCTCGTCCATTCCTTCAGTGGAGTCTGCGGACTTAAGTGTCACTCGGGAGTGATCCCAACATACTTCCCATCACGACCCAGTGAAGCTAGTCAGACCGGCAATGTCACAACAAGCTTCCAACTTTTTCTTTGGTAAAACTTTGGTCAACATATCCGAGCCATTGCCATCCGAGCGGTCAACAACCTTTCCAATTGATAGTTGCCCATCATCAAAAATAGTTTTCATGGAGAGAGACCATTTCTTCCTTCATAGCTTACAACCATTTATCCTTTTGAGCGCTACTCATGGCCTCATCAAAATCTTCTCGTTCTCCAGCATCATTGAGGAGGATAAACTCACTAGCTGGAAGGCGGACGGACGGACATCTCTCCCTGGATGACCGTCTCATAGGGGCTACCTCGGCCTGATGAGGTGCCAAATCTGCAAACTGATACTGAGGCGTTTGAACAGCCTCACTATGGTTTCCTGCCAAACCTGATCCGCCGACATCGGACTCAGGAGGCACTGGACGAATAATATTATCAGCAACTCTGTCCGTCCGGAAAGTAGTGGGAAGAAACTTCTGCTCCTTCCCAATATCCTCGATAGTCTCGTCCTCAACGAAGACCACGTCTCAGGATCGGACCAGCTTCTTTTCCTTTGGGTCATAGAACATATGCCCAAGTTCATCCTCACCATAGCCTAGAAAGACACATTCATTTGTCTTTGGCTCCAGTTTGGTCATGTCATCTCTCGGAACATAAACAAAGGCTTTGCAGCCGAAAGTCCGAAGATGGTTGTACGTTGGTTCCTTCTCGGTCTAAATCCGCTCTGGAACTTTCCCGTCCAGAGGCTTACTGGGCAACCGGTTGATCACATGGGCAGCCCCCTTCAAGGCCTCGCCCAAAAAGATCCCGGAAGCCTGGTCTCGGATAGCATGCACCTGACTCTTTCCATAAGGGTGCGATTCATCCTTTCGGCCACGTCATTCAACTGTGGCATTTTCGGTGGAGTTTTCTGATGTCTAATGCCGCAAGCTCTCCAATAGGCATCAAACGTCCTAATGTACTCCCCGCCGTTGTCACTTCGAACGGCCTTCAACCTCCTTCCGGTCTCTCGCTCAACGAGGACATGAAACTGTTCAAAGGTTCCCACAACCTGGTCCTTGCTTTTCAATGGAAACACCCACAGCTTCCTCGAGCAATCGTCGATAAAGGAGACAAAGTATTGTGCTCCTCCAAACGACCTCTCCGGGAGGGGACCACACA
>JAOVVI020013324.1:0-11901 GCA_028571085.2 Nepenthes alata | reverse complement strand
CTTAAATCTTACCTTAAAAATTTCACAACATCTTTTATAGTGATGTCAACACCCGTGCATATTAGGTACAAATAGTTGCAAATGCTATGCATGAGTGTGCCCTTGGCACATAAGGGCCTCACCTATTCTGTTACCAACATGCATGTGTTTTCTCAAATATTGATACATTTTATTCTTACACATGAGTTCCCGCTCATGCATCTATTGGACACCGTCTCTCGTGTCTTTTTAATTTTTTTGATGGCGTGAGTTTTTATATGAAAATCAAATAAATCTCTAAATAATCTGTTTATTAGGAGTAAAATTTATAATAGAGTAACTCATAACTTAAAAAAAAAAGTCATACATGTTAAGATTAAAAAAAAACAATACACTCTTATAGACCTCATTTAAGTGAATGTTTATTGAGCTCCAAGCATTAATTTAAATATACGAATGAAGTCTATATATTTTAAATCAAGGCTTTCTAATACTATGATAAATAGTCTAATTTATTCAAACAACTTTATCCTAAGATGTTAATTAGAGGTTCAAGATTCAGTTTATACATAATTAAGACATGTTACTTGTAGTATAGTTATTCTAAGATGGAATTTATTATAGTGACTTGTAGCACCGAATTCCCAAAACTTTTGCTAGGAAATGTTATTAATATATCATTAATGGTATAATATTTTATTTGTCAAACTATACTAACGAATTTATATGAAATTAAAACATAAATTAATAATATATTCTCAATAATATTTTATCAATAATACAAAGAGTCTTCCACAGGACTCAAATTCCAAATGTGAAAGAGAATGAATAAGAACATCCAAGATGAAAACACAAATGGTAGGATTGGTAGCACCTGACCCAGGCCCAAGAACACACTAAATTGGGGCCGTGGAAGTGCAATGTGAAAAAAGCCCGGAGCCTAGGTCGTCCTCTGCCGTGAAATTCATGGCAAAGATGAATGTATTGCCACTACATAACTCCAAGACCAGTCCTGCGAAGGCCGAATGGCGTCTCTCTCTCTTACCTCCATCGCTTCCCCGCCAGTATCACGTTCTCATTTCTTCTCGTCCCGCTCTTTCGCGTGTCACGGGTACTATTACGTCCCTACTCATCTCCATCATTCATTTATTGGGGTTTCTTCTCGCTTGAATCCCAGTCATTGGATTCGCCGTTGCGGCTCGGGCAGCCCAGGTCCGGTTCCATCGCCTCCGCAACCCGACCCGCCTCCGGTTAAGAGCTCAAAACGTTTCTCAGGTGTGAATTTTGAGTTTTTGTTACTAGATTTCATTATTATTTTTTTAATTTGATTCAATCGTATTCATTCGTTTATATTTCTTTCGGGTATGTTGTATTTTTTTTTTTAATTTCTTTTGGTGACTGGTTATAGTTGATTTTTCTTAATTGGACGGGATATGCAAATTTCAGGCATTACTTTTCATATGATTAAGGGCTTTTCTCTGAGAATTAATGTTATTTCGAACATTTATCCGAGTCAATCTTATGCTGACAAAATTATTTTTTTGGTCAAGTTTATGCATCTATCCATGTGCCAATGAATATGTGAGGCCAACCATTTCTGGTTTTGAAATCGCCCAAATTTCATCAAAGATAGACTAGAATCATAGCATTGATACAAATTACTCTGTTTTGTGTATTGACATGTTTAGAATAGTATTTTCTGATTTTCTCCTCTAGTAGGATTTGAACCTATGACCATTCAATCCTCTACCGATTTTCCAATTTTGATTCACCCTTCCTGTTGGTTTGCTATTCGCTATTTCCTTCCCGTTGGAGGGAGGGGGCTTTTGATTTTCATGTTCCTATGATGTCCCTAAAAATATATACTCTTGATTAGTTGAAACGGACCTGCAGCTGTTGGCTTGCTTAGCTACTTAATCGTTTCAACAACTACATGGGATACTTCCTTCCAAAAGTAGCATCCAAAAATGACAGAGTCAAGAATCAAATTGACAGGGAAATAGGGAATCCTATATTTGATGAGAACTGAAGCAGAAGGGATTATAGCTATTGTCTATGTTTAAGATAAAGCTTGAGGGAAGATCAGTTTGTAGCTTCAACAGATGGATGCTTGTAGCTAAACATTTTTGGATTTCAAGTTTTAACTCAGAAGTATCAGCTGCTTAAAATTTTGACTTACTGCTAAGGGCTATGTTCTTCACTGTTTGGCACTTAACGGTGTTTCCAAAAAAGCCACTTAGATTCATTTTTCCTCTTCCCTCCTGTGATTTGCGACGAGTTTTTTATATTTCGGTATGACCCATTTGCTGGAGGCAGCATTTACTGTAGAGCTCTTTTACACATACTTTCAGGGATACATGTGGAAGGCACTAACACTTGTAAGATATGTCTAGTGCCAGTGAAATGGGATTCTTGTTAGAATGTTATGGACAATCAGTTGTAAAGGAGAATCAGGCTGCCTAATGATATCATCATGGATTCTTGTATTACTTTTTTCTGTCCATAAATGTTATACCCTGCTAGCAAAGATTGGTTTACATACAAGGTGAAAGTATTCATGTCATGCACTGCTTACCCAAACCAACTATGCCTCTGCTTCCATAGCTGAGCCTCACATCTAAGCTTGATCATCTCGAGTTAACAAACTTATTCTTGGGCACTCTGCACAGATTCATTGAAGTCATCTCTGATACCTAGTAGGTACTTCCGATACAGGGAATCACTTTATTACTAGATACTTCACACATGTCCTGTTTTTTGGGTTAATTGCCATGGCCACTTATGAAGGGCTCTGATGAAACAAAAGTTCCTGGAGTTTTTAAGCATCCTTTTCTTAGAGAAGGAAATGCCATTTTAATGCAGCAGGTACCATCATGAAAAAAATGAAATTAATTAAAATTCTTCTCAGTATTTTCCAGAAAAGACATTTTGTGGGTTTTCACATAACTGAGTAGGAGAGACTTAAGTGGAGGGATACATTTCAAATTGTTTGTCATGTGGTTCCCCAACGGCTGAGATCTTATACATTTGTCTTTCTGTTTGCCCATTTCTGATATCCCTTAGTCCTGTAGTCTGCCACCATAAAATTGCACTCCTGTGTAGCGTAGCCTGCATTTGTAAATGAAATGAGACTTCCTTTCAACCCAAAACTTGCCTCCCAAGTTCTTGACATTCACTATATTCTTAAGCTGTTAGCTTCCTTTTCCCATAATTGTATTTGAGTCTGAACCTTCGCTAGTAATTCTAATGCATATGAGCCATCTTAATTGACAGCATTTTCTTTAGAGAAGGTTTGTGGGGAAATTTGTCAGAAGATGTTTGCTCTTTATCCATGTTTAGAGCTGCAAGGAAAACTATTTTCTCAGCATGTTATATTTTGGATGATTTAGTTACGGTACCTGAAGACTGCAGGATAATGATTATAGCATATAATCATACAAATTTCCATTTTGGGATGTTATATTTTGGATGATCGAAGCATATAAGTTCATTATCCGCTTTTGGAGTTGTGAGGCAAGGAAATTTCTTGGGATGTTATATTTTGGATGATTTAGTTACAGTACTTGAAGACTGCAGGATAATGACCATAGCATCTAAGCATTTAATTCCCATTTTTAAATATCATTTCTCTATATTTATATAAATTTTCTCAATGCTGCATTCAGAATTCTGTTTTAAAAAATATTGTGACTGGGAAATTCTCTCATTTCTGAAAGAAGATTATTTTGATTGGATGGGTTGATTTCTTGATGAATTGTGAGATAAAAAAGACCATTCTTATCAATTTTTGAAAAAAATTGGATAATTATTCCTTTCAGTCTTAGTATTTTTAGTACTACTGTTGGTATTTATATCGATCCAGACTCTAATGTCGGCCTTTTTTTAAGACAAAAATTGACAATTCTCCAATCAAAATATTTTCTATCTGGATTTTTATCCATATCCATAATATCATCTTTTAATATATAATTAGTGATTGGGATATCCCCCCACATATCAACTAATTTATGTTTATGTGTATATAAGTTCATTCCAAAAGAGGGAGCTGATTTTGAAATTGATTGTTGACATATCATTTTTGGTTGTCTTCCAAGGATGCCATATTACTTGACTTGAGGGTATTTCTATTATAAAATTAACACTTCACGACTTTAAAAGTTGTCTGGTCAAACATCCCCTTCATAATTTATTTTCCATACATAAACATGAACTTTTTTAAATTTGGTTTTACAATATTTTTCAGATGGCTTCTTGAATTAACATTCTTTGGACACGTGCCTGAAACAATGAGATTGTTTTTGTTCAATTATGGAGCATTCAAAGTTTTTGTCACTTATAATTACTGTAGTTATTGATGGGAAACTATGCCATCCTTGTTCATATACTTTCGTTGCCCAACTTACGTAGGAATCACTTTTTTAAAATTATGAAACATAATTTTGTGAATAAAAATTGCTTACATTATATTATCTTCTTCAAAATTCACCAGCTGTTTTCCTTGATAAAATAGCATTTTGCCTGGAGCTTTTGAGTGAGCTTTTCTGTAAGATTGAAAGTTACTCCTTAAACAGGTACTGCTGCAACTTTATCTAGGTTCCAAGATGGGATGCAGATTTTCTTTGCAGTACTCGTCTGGATGTCTCTCTTCTTTTGGGCATCTGCATGGGATGGCAGGAATAATATTATTGGGCGAAACAAGGGAACTCGTCCTAGAAGATAAGTGCTTAAGCATATTTCACTTTACATAGTCATAGTTTAGACAGGAGTAGTAATAAAGCGCAAATGAAAATTCTATCCTGGTCATATAAATCAGTTTCATCCTTTTTTTTTTTTTTTTTGCCTTATATTTTTTAATCTTCGTTTAAATTTTGTGTAAAAAAGTACTATAACAATGATCTTACTAATGTCATTAAATAAAAATTGAGGGCATGATTTCTTTGCTCATCTTGCAGGTAGGATTTGTGTATGAGCATAGTTTTATATCCATTCATGCAAATGCAAGGAAACACTTTTCCGAGTGATGAATAGAAACCTTTATAAAACGAATTGCACACAGTATATTGTTAGAGTATTTGGGCAATACCATGTTAGAATACTAAAGGAATATGTTAAGGATATTCCTTGTGGTATATTATTTATAAGCATAACTTAATAATTTACAATGTATGTAAATAATAATATGTAAATGTGAATAGCCAAAACCCAAAGGTTGTGGGGATTCTCTCTTATTCTTCTCTCCTTTTATATGGTATTGGAGACATAAGAGCCACGGCCATCGTGGCAGCGAATTGTGCCATGTGGCAGATATGCATGAGAAATTCTTGTTAGGTGATGAGATGGAGAGCACTAGACCTTTGAGGATGATGCATGGGGATTAGAGTCAAATTAGTCTTCTTGGGTGATAAAAAAAATCCTGAGGAATTTCTTGGAAATAAGCGTGATAAGGGCTGTGTTTCTTATCCTAGTTTAGCATTCTTATAGTTCTGTTCAATTTTATCGGCCATAGAATGATGTCCCAATCTTATAGTGGAAATTTATTACATCAACCTTCACAAATTCTCTCGCTTCTAGTGTTCGGGCATTAGCTTGAACCTTCTGCTGTTTATTTCACATAGAGAAGAACTTTGCTAGTGAATCATTGCTTTGATTGACGGGAAGTGTATTATTATCTTATCAAATGAAGTAAATGAATAAGAAAGCTTTATCATGCAGGCAAACTCTATTTGACTCTTTAAACTGCTTCGCAAATTTAGAAAAAGCTTGTACAGTTTGTGAAGTTATATTGATTGATAAGGAAGAGTAATCTACTTTGTCGATCAGCCCTGATTCACAAGCCTTGCAAACCCACTTAGAAAGTGTTAATAATAGTCATCCATCTATGCCAATTTACCCGGTGACACCATAGATTAGAACTGCCTGCTGTAAGTCCAGCTGTGATGTTGCATAAGCTGGTGTTTTTGTTACCCCTAGCAGATTGTTTGGACCAAATAAGAGAAACAGAGAGGAATGAAGGGGAGAAGGTGAAGGAAGGAGAAAGCTTGTCTACATGTTCAGATGAAGTGAAAATGAAAACAATGACAAAGTGGGTCATCACCATGCCCTTGCTTTTCTGTTCTCATACGTTCCACTTTGGATATTTTGTTATGACAACTTAGCCGGCTAAAACTATATCATAGGCCTAACCAATTGTAACGTATTGTTGTAATCCTAACTATGGCATTGTGAGTTGTCATAATAAAATTTCACCATTCGGAGCACGAAGAAGGATAGTTGTCCCCATTGCCATGGAAATCATGATCAGAAACACTCTGATTAGTAGTAGATTGAGGGGTATACCCCTAACACCTAACCCAAATCATGGTCTATGAATGGGTTGCTAGGACAAATAATATCGGGGTGTCCGCCCTTTGGAACTTGAGCTCATGCCCAAAAGTTTTGACTTTACACACCTGATTTGCCTATCATGTGCTTTTTGTGTACTTTTGAGATGCTAGTTCACGTATCAGTGGTGGTTTAGTAGCACGGATTATAACACTTTCTTTGGACCGTTTAAAAGAGTGTCTAAATTTAAATTGAGAACTGCAGATCAAATAACATACTACATTGAATCGTCTATGTTTAAAATTAACTGTGTAAATTTTAGATACAAGTAAAGGAATATGCTCAGTTTAGATATTTGTAAAATGGGTGTCGAGGTCAAAACGAGTAAACCCATTTGCTTCTCTCCCCTGCCCATCTTCTCCTCATGCGGGGATTATTTGTCTCTCGTCATCATTGCTTCTCTCCTCGTCCTCTATCCTATAGAGTTTTCCTCTGTCGCCACCACCACCTATCCCTTTTTAAAGATTTCCTAGAAGATTTTTCGTTTTGTTGTTATGCCTTTTTGGATTTCTAGATTAAGCATTTGTTGTTATTGTCAAAATTTTAGTGACAATGCATTGTTGCTATGCCTTGTTATCCCCTTTGTAGTATACACATCAAAGCAATGTTCGCAGCCACATGGCAGTTTAGACCGGTATGATTGGATCTGTGATTAAGAGTTGGATCATACTGTTGTATCATGGAGCCCGTTGTCTCTACTTAAATGCATTTGGCATTGCTTATGCAAAACTTCACCTAAGTTTCTGTCTCTCTTTTAATGTACCTCTTGCCCTCACTCCCAACCTCTCCAATGCCTTGACTCTTCTGCCTTCTGCTGTGAAATTTCGGCTCTTATTTTCTTCTGCCTTTCTTATACATATGATATTAGTCGATCAAGAAACATATTAATTGGCTTCATTTCAATTTTTGCCCCAATCTATTCGATGTTTGTGTAATATATTTTAATGAGATAAAATTTTAATTCTTCGCTAATTAATTATGTATAAAAAAATAAATTTACGTATCCGAATCCATTGTCAAGCCTTTATGCAATACTGCAACATGTTCTTGTCTCGAATAATCGAGGGATGATTTTTCTCTTTTTTTCTTATGATTTGTAGAGTGTTTAAACAAATCTTGTACATCACAATTCTGATTGCCAGAAACATCCTTTTGTAGAGGGAGAAATGATCATTCTCAAATTACCAAAATGTCCATTCTTTCGCCCAAATGATACGTCTTAAATAGACATAATCGTTGAGAAGAGATATCCTTTCACTTAATGAGTATGTCTCAAAAGGACACATTTATTAAAAAATAATATATTATTTCTATCAAAAGATATGTCTTAAACGGCATATTTTCTTAAAAAAATTTCTTTGTTATATATAAATTAATAAAATTATATTAATTTAATCAATTTAATATTTCCTATTGCACACCGTGTGGAACATATTTTTAACCGTTTGTCATTTAGTTTTGATTTTTTAAAAAGAATATTCCAGAAGCACTTTTGTTATAAATTATATTATATATATATAGTTTTCAGAGTTATAATTATTAAAAGAGAGTAAAATGAAACTCGAATATGTGCCAAGCACGAATTTGTAAGGATCAAGCGTGAACTGCGCTATTTAGGAGCTTATAAAGTTAAATAGGTTTATAAATGCACTCATGATAATTATATATGTGAGATCATAAACTAGCTTAGTATCATTCAAATTTAATTTTAGGGAAAGCTCATGAATTCACAAAATATTAGCTGTAGAATAAAAGTATCTTTAGGGCCTGCAAAATTAAACATGTTATATCAGTTTTATTTTTATTTTAAAAGGGTATCTGAATTAATATTTTTTATTTTTTTATTTTTAAAAATGTTGAGTGAAAATTAACTTTATGGGTGAAATATTATACGTTGATATGTGCCATTAATCTGTTATATATATTATCAAACGGCTGACATGCATCAAGCCGTTAAAAGCCAAAATACAAGATAGCCCAAACCACTGTACGGTGATGATTAGCGAAGACAGGGGAATGCCAGCGTCGAACGCCGAATAAAAGGAGAGAAAATTCAAGAATTCTGCTGCTTCTCGTCGGTGGCGGGATACACATCGACGCCGGCGCTGACATGATCGGAAAACATTCCACCGTCATCATCTCCGCCATCGATCTGGTCAAGAACAAGCACTAGGCCCATGGCAAAAGCGGCGTCAAACCCTGACTTCAGGGACAGCAGGAAGACATCTTTCCCGAGCACCACGTTGGTCGACGCATCCACCTTCCTCCTGATCTCCGCCACCACCTCCCTCCTCCCGTTGCCGACGTCGTAGAAGGTGCAGCTCCGCTGCCGGAATGACCCTTCGATCTGGTACTCCTCCCCTTGATCGTTGTACATCTCCACCGTCACTCCTGATCCCCCAATAATTGATGATCTCTTCACGCTGAATATAGGCTTTGATCCCTCGTTTCTCTCTCCGAGATAACCTTCCCACCTATGGTGAAGACTTGGCCTCTGTTTCGCACCAAATATACATACTCAAACCACAATAAATAAATACTCACTTGGAGTTTATTCCAATCAAATAATCAATTTAGGGAAGAAACACTTCCATTCAATCAATTAGGTTTAAACTCCTCACAGTGACGAGTCATGTCCTGAAGATTGTGAGCGACGCCCATCAATTAAAATCAGGGGCTGAGACCGCCCATTTGAATAACCTTTTCGTAGCATACAAGTGTGAAAACACGTAAGATTAGATGTCTGATTTTCTAAAGTCAAAGAAATCCATATTGCCCGTCTAATAGATCACGTACGTCACTATCTAAATGCATTATTTGAATAACCAACTATACAATCCAACTGTTACGTGAAATCCTACTAAATCTGTCATCTTTCTAATTGTAAGTTTAACCTCAAAATTAGGGAAATGTGGCATAATTAATGGGCAATACCGTGGCAATTCCCACTTCGATTCTCATGGAGCCATAAAAATGTGTCAACGTGGAGTAGCCGTAGAAAGGTCTATGGAAGATTAGTTGGAGAAAAAGAAACCCCTTTTCCCAAAAAAATGAATTTCATGCTATCTATTAGACCAACTCTGAGGTTATGGAGACTAAGTGGTTACTCATCCAAAAGCGTAACCCACTTAGGACCATACAAAGAAAGTGGAAAAACTACATTCAAAATAACTATAAATACAAATCTCCTTAACATATTTATCTAAAAATAAAAAAGTTTAGCCACACTATTGTTTGAACATCCACAAAGGTTGAGAGCTTATTCACTAAAGTACCATTTGCATACCTATTGCACTTATAATTCTGTTGCGTTCTGGATCCGCGGGGTCCAATCGGATCCGTGGTTTCCAAGCAACACAAGTGTTTGAGATGTTAGATACGAGAGAAAGATCAATACCAGGATTTTACGTGGAAAACTTCCTCGTGAAATAGGAAGAAAAACCACGATGCTCTGGGCCTTTTGAAATACTTCACTATTTGGGTTGAAGCCTTTACAGAGTACAATTGTGAGTGTTAATATCTTCCTTGTCTTTTGTATCTTGTCTCTTTTCTAAGTGGTTACACTCACTAGGGGGTTTTTTTGCTCACTCTTGCTCGAGTTCTGGGAGGAGAAGTTGCCCGGATTCTACCAAAAGACCCGTTTTTTCTCCCTAAAGGATTGGAGCGCTGTTGGGTATTTATAGGCGAAATGGTATGTTGAGATGTGGACACGTGGCGGCCATCGGACGGTGTGGACAATCGACGGCCTCCCATTGGTCGCAGTAAAAGGCGGTGGCAGGCCCTAGTGCGCTAGGTGGCGCAGGGCCTAGGTGCCAGCTGTGATCTGACCATGCGTGCTCTGCAGAGACGCCAGTCTGCAACTGCAGGTGTTTTGGAAATCAGCGAGATTCGCTGAGTTGGCGCTCTCGGCCGCGAGTGGGGTTGTCCTCGTCGTTGTGGTCTCGGCCTCTCGGACGCGGTCCTGTGCTTCTGGTCCTTTTGGGCCGTGCGGCCTTTTTGGTCCATGGACGCAATCTTTGGGCTTTCTGATCTTGGGCATTTCGCTTGGGCCGTGCTTTGTGGGCCGCTATAATGGGCCCCATCATAGCCCCTCATACCAAAGGGCTCGTGTATCTCGACCGTTTGGCATGAAGTCACTGCGCCTTCTGAGAGGCTGATTGTTTCTGCTCTGACTTGTCCGCGTCCTTGCTCAGATTCCCTTTAGATGTGGTCCGAGTACACGCGTGTCCTCGGGACGTGTCATGTCATTTGGTCTAATGGGAGAGCATTGTCAGGACATTTTTGAGTATGAGGCTTCCCTAACGCCGCCATTTGGAGTTTCTGCAAGCATTAAATGCTAAAGTGACGCGTTGATAGGTGTGTTGGGAAGGCAAATCCATCATTCCTCTCTGAGACAAATGATCTAGTGACGCGTGGCGAGGGCAATGAGTGCACCTTTTCAGAATCTGGGGGTATTTAAGGACAGCGTGCCTTCAGCTTTCCGTCTTCTCGTACTTTCTATCTTTTAAAATTTCTGCCTGAAAAGCTTTCTTCCCTTGTCTTTACTTATGGTGCCAGGAGTGAGAGAGATTGCCTCTTCAATGACGCTTGACAGGCTCGAGGAGATCCGGGCTCGATACCAGATTCCCGAGTCCATGGCCATGATAATTCCCAAGGCCCATGACAGGGCATTGCGCCCTTGAGACGGCTTCATCACCGTTTATGAGATCCACCTCAAAGGTGGGTTGCGGTTTTCAGTGCCGGTGGAGCTTTATGAGATCATGAGGGACCTTGGTGTCCCTCTCGCAAGACTTCAACCGAATGCAAGTCAGTATTTAGTTTCTTTGTGCGTCTTCCTTCGTCGTCGCAGCAAGCTCTTGAGCGTTTCTGCCGTCAAGGTTATGTTTCGTTTTACGCATAACCTTGACTGGATTGCCATGACTCCCCGGCCGGAGTTTGCTCTGTTGAGTGGGGGAACCCTGATTCCACGAAACGGTGTAAGGATAAGTACTTCTTCCTCAGAGTTTAGGAGCACTGGGCCATCCCGGCCGGCTGGGGGGATAGTGGTCAGTGAATACTGCACAGAGCCCTCGCTCAATGATAAGGGGAGTGTGAAAGAGCTAACAGATTTGGTGTTAGCCAACATCGAAGGTTTTCACTTGGATAAACGCAATATCTGGCTGTTGCCAGAGAATCATGTGGAGGCCAAGTGGGTGACTACGGCCGAGGACCCTCCTGCGACCTCAACCAAGGAGTCCAAGAGGAAGTGTCCGAGGAGGAGGGTGGAGACTCCGAGGATGGAGGGTCCTTCAGACCGCCCAGAGGCGAGTTTGCCGGCCGAGAGCTCGAGATGCCCAGCGGCCGAGAGCTCAAAATGTCCCGTGGTGGTAGTCTAGTTTCCCTCATCTGATGATGATGATGAAGACGTCGGTGTAGATACTGATGTTCTTGACATCGATGATCTGGGGGACGAGGATGTGATCGATCCTCTTTTAAAGAGGAGAAAGTCCTCCCGGCAGGGGTCCTCATGGGCCATTGCAGAGGTGGTAGAGCACTCGGGTG
>JAOVVI020013323.1:0-11902 GCA_028571085.2 Nepenthes alata | reverse complement strand
GCCAGCAGAAGGAATAGACTGAAGGGGAAAAGCTTCAAGACGGTAAAAATTTAGGCAATCCACTCTCAGGCAAGTTATTTCGGACGCTACGCTTTAAGTTCTATTTTTAAGAATATTATAAGTGTACCCCAGACGCTGATTTTAAGTTCATACTTTAAGAATATTGCAAGTTACTTCAGACGCTACTTTTAAGTTCATGCTTTAAATATTGCAAGTGTGCACCTTTCCCACTACTTTTAAGATCATGATTTAAGACGAGTATATGTATGTTGCCTCGTAAGTATATCTGATAAGCATATGATTATGTATGTGTGATACCTGTCTGATCATTAGTTAAAGAAGAATCACTATTAACCGTATGTTTAAAAGAAGTTCAGTTTTCTATTAATGAAAATTATGTTCGGTTTCTCCTTGATAAAGAATAAGTTCGGTTTTTCCATAATTAAAATGAACTCCGTCCATTTGAGAAAATGAGCTCCAGCTTTTGAGAAAATGAACTCCGTCCCTTAAGAAAAATAAACTTTGAATTTTGATGAAAAAGAACTCCAGCTATCGTTAATAAAAAAGAACTCCGGATTTTAGATGAAAAAGGAACTCCGGCTTTTGAACTCTATTTTTTTTGTTAAAAAGAACTCCAAATTTATAAAACTTCGGCTTTTAAAAATACTCCGTCCTTTGAGTAAAAAGTACTACAGATTTATGAAACTTTGACTTTAAAAAGTACTTCGTCCTTCTGTGAAAAGTACTTCAGATTCTTAACTCTGACTTTTAATGAACTCTGTCCTTTGAGGAAAATGAACTCCAGTTTTTAATGAGCTCCGACTTTTGAAAAAAGCACTCTGTCCGAAAAAGCACTCTGTCCTAAAAGCACTCCGTCCGAAAAAGCACTCCGTCCTAAAAGCACTCCGTCCTAAAAGCACTCCGACCGAAAAAGCACTCCGTCCGAAAAGCACTCCGTCCGAAAAACACTCCATCCTAAAAGCACTCCGTCGGAAAAGCACCCCGTTCGAAAAAGAACTCCGTCCAAAAAAGCACTCCGTCCGAAAAATCACTCCATCCGAAAAAGCACTCCGTCCGAAAAATCACTCCATCCGAAAAAGCACTCCGGCCTCTGTTAAAAAGAGCGTCGTCCTTAATGTGAAATGAGCTCCGACCTTGTATTAAAAATGAGCTCCGGCTTCGTATTGAAAATAAACTCCGATTTTTGAACTCCGCCCTTGTATTTAAAAAGAACTCTGGCGTTGCATTGAAAACTAACTCCAAATTTGTATTAAAAATGAACTATGGCCTTGTATATAAAATTAACTCTGGCTTTGAGTACATGATTTTCAAATTAAGTTCTATGATTTGAAATCTGTTTGAAGTATATGATTTTTTAACCGACTTTAAGATATTCTGTACACAATTTCTGAAGGGTAAATTGTGATGTTTCTAACTGAAAATAATTTTACGTAAACCATAAGAAGATAAGAAGAAAGTGTGACTGATACTTTCAGTATGCAATAAGAAGGAAGTGTTCTGTTTCTGTTATAAGACTGATATGTAGTCAGGTAAGGTTCTCCGACATGCGCCTTAGAACTTTATGGTAGAAATTTAGGATAACTCTGTCCATGGAGCTAATCATGGTCCGCCCTGTCCTCGGGGTGTTACGGTTAGGAGGAAAGCAAACTCTGTCCATGGAGCTAATTATGGTCCGCCCTGTCCTCGGGGCGTTACGGTCAGGAGGAAAGCATAGTTTCTGGCCTACCTTCTGGTGACACACCAATCCCACGAGACGGGATACTTTTGTTCAGTTCTCGGCCTTGGATTGTGTGGACTGAATACAATCTATCCACGATTAATGCCCCCTCCGCAAGCAGAAGCATAAAAGAATACTTTTACAACGAAACCGACTCTATTTTATGCTTTAACATTTTGTTCGACCTTCATCCAGCTAAGTATTGATTATTAGTATTGCATATTATTCTGTTCTAATTTTTCCTGCATTGATTACATTAGTTTTCTATTGTTATTAATGTTTATGCATTCGCCTGACAGTACAAATATTTATAAAAATCTGCATGTATCTTGTTGAGCACTGGCTCATTGTTTTCTTTTTTCCCCCTACAGACGAAATCGTAGAGCTTGTGCCTGATGCGTTGGAGTGATTAGAGCTTGTGTGAAGGATCATTAAGGACTCGAAAGCTTATTTTGGAGGATACCATTGCAATGATTTGATTTTGATTCATGAATTTTATGGTTAGTCCTTTTTGATTATGTACTCGGAAATGAATATTTTTGAATGAATACGAGTGCTTCCGCAAGTGTTAGAATAACTTTCTCTATACTTGGTATGGTTAAAGGTATTTGGATTCTAGATGGTATCTGTGATCTTGTGTTACAAAAAAAATTCCCTTCCGTCACATGTCTCGTACTAAATTGTCGTCTGTATCAAACAGACCCTTCGAGATATAATCGTAATAAATAACAATCTGATCAAATATCATAGACGATATCATATCATATAATCCGAGGTCACATAGGCCGCAATCGTCACCACATCCGTGTGGGACACACACCAATGTCCGGATCTAAATTTCATAATGTAAAAATCGAGAAAAGACCGCCAGAACTAAAACATAAATCAAAACACATATTGAGTTTATCATATATTTATACGTACGAGACATTCCTATCGCCCAATTGTGAGCCAATCAATATATCTTAAAATCATTCTCCACCCAAATACATGCAGAACTACAATGCATGTACAAAATCGGAGAACCAAAGATAAACATACCAACTTGAGGAAGGATTACCCTCGTTTGGTAACTACGGCTATATCGGCTACGATTTAGGCCAATAGCTCATGGCCATTCATGTACTCTATTTTCCATAGATTAGGAATTTGTTCACTATATTTTACCACCCACGATTTTGGGTGCAATCTCAAATTTTAGTTATATATTAGAACGTCCAAATATATTAGTTTTTCATCAATTTCTTATGATAATTCTCATTTAAATACACATTGGGGTAAGTCAACTACTAAACATCTCAACCTTCCTTTAGGCAGAAGTGGGCCACATCATAAATGTCCCCGTTAGGACTAAACCTCCCCGTCTGGAGCGATACCTATATCTATACCTCGAATCACATATAACGACCCATCGGGTCTCAGATCTCCATGGTCCCGTAGTGTAACGTCCCTGAGCGTCTGCTTACGTGATATTGTCCGCTTTGGCAGCCACACAGGCTCCGCACGATTTTATTCCTGGCAGACGGCCTCCACCGCCCCCAAAACGCGTCACCCAGAGTGGCGCAACGACGGCACTGCGTGGCGAGATATTATCCTCTTTGGCCTGGGGAACTTCACGGCGTCCCTAGCCAAACACAGGCCTCAAGGTTTTCTCCTGGTGAACCCTCCACAGGCTCCCAGAACGCGTCTCACAAAGAAGAGGTATCCACGCCCTTTATAAGGCACGCTTCGTTTCCCTCTCCATTCGATGTGGGACTCTACACTGAGGACTTTTGTGAGGGCCGTAGACATAGCACCGATGCTAGATGGTAAGTACTGGGATAGCATTAACTTGTGCTGCCAAGTGATGAGATTGCTGCAGCCACAATTTTCTACGGTCGTGTTTGATCCTCGGAATGCCAGCGCTATATAATCGAACGACTTGTATGGTCTCCCTAGAAGGGGTTGGCCTCCCAGCCCTTCCAGGCCTGGGCCCTCAAGCCGTTCCGAAACCTCTGGGCAGCTGAGGTGTTCGGAGCAAGCGGGGCCTCCTGGACTATGAGGACAGCAGCAGCAGGGAACTTCTTCTCAACCAGGATCTTTTGAGGGTTGATTGTAAATTTGTTGAGTTGTGCAGTTTTTTTTACATATACATTACATACGCTGAAAACTTAAAGTGTGAATAAGATTCACCTTTTCTATTGCAATCTTTCTCCAAATCGTCTTGTGTGCGTGGTTTCTTTTGTTGACTTTGACTCTTAGGAAGCATTGTTCCTCTTTGGCCGAGTGTCTGAAGCTATAGAATATCTTAGGCTAATAATGCTATCTCAAGGATCTTCGCATGCTAGCTGTTTAAGCCCCCTAAATTTTAAGTTCATTCTCTCAAGGGTTGCTTGGCTAGGCTAAGTCTTATGTTCAAGCTCTTGGGCCATTTGAACATAATCGAGTTTTAAGTACGACCTCCTAGGCCGCTCGAACATAGCTGAGTTTTAAGTTTAACCTCCTGGGCCTCTCAGATATAGTCGACTTTTGAGTTTGATCTTTTAGACCGCTCGGACACGGTCGAGTTTTAGAACAAGTGAAAGGGTTGCTTTCACTTGACTTAAGGGCAGCCTAGATCTTGTGAATTAATGAGATGATATGCAAACATTCAATGAAGTGCAAGACTGAAAATAAGGGAAAAGGAATTTTATCATATCAATTGAACATGTTACAAGCACATTGAATGATGCATTTTGCCTTACCTGGCTATCTGTACATACATTTATTGATAGTATTTTTTGAGGTGTGCGGCATTCTATGTCTGAGGGACTAACCTGCCTTCTTAGGTGCTTAATTTATATGTCGCATTTTGAAAGATGGCTGAAACCAGGAACGACCCTTTCCATTGGGGAAAGTTTGTTCCGGCTGATATTTTTACTCGTGGCTTCTATACTCCTCAATTCTAGGTCACCTACTTCAAACTGTCTTACCTTTACCTTTTTATCATAGTATCGGGCTACTCTGTGTTGGTATGCCGCTATTCTTAACCTTACAAGGTCTCGTGCTTCCTCGAGTAGATCGAGACTCTTATGAAGTCTCTGATCATTACTACTCGGGTCATAGCACTCGACTCGGAGACTTAAAAGTCCTGCTTTCACTGGGATGAAAGCCTCTGCCCCATAGCACAGGTTGAGGGGTGTCTCTCATGTAGGCTCCCTCGGCGTTGTTCTATACAATCAGAGGACGGACGACAACTCGTGTACTCATGAGCCCCCGTTGTGCTCCAACTTTATTTTGAGCCCACGTTGGATTGTGCGGTTCGCGACCTCCACTTGCCCATTGCTCTGTGGATATGCGACCAACATATGGACTAACCTGATCCTTAGGCTGGTACAGTACGTAGTGAACTGGTTTTCAGTGAATTGGGTCTCATATTATCAGTCACAATGCACTCAAAAATCCCAAACTTGCACACAATATTCTGCCGGACAAATTCCGTAGCATTCTGCTTTGTTATCTTTGCTAATGGCATAACTTCAACCCATTTTGTAAAGTAGTTGATCCCGATGATCAGGAACTTTTTTTACCCTACTGCAATCGGAAGAGGTTCGAGTATGTCTAATCCCCATTGAGCAAAGGGCCATGA
The DNA here is from genome assembly GCA_028571085.2 of Nepenthes alata. Lineage (NCBI taxonomy): Eukaryota > Viridiplantae > Streptophyta > Magnoliopsida > Caryophyllales > Nepenthaceae > Nepenthes > Nepenthes alata. The sequence continues at coordinate 6,557 of JAOVVI020013323.1, read as the reverse complement.
TAATTGCAGTACTTTGAGTTCAATGTGGGGTTGGTGAGCCATGTTGTCGTGGATTTGATAATTTTCATATTTGCATACGAAGTCTATGGCGTCATACTTCATGGTTGGCCTATAATACCCTTACCTCATGAGCTTGAAGATGAGGTTCTTGCCCCTAATGTGGAATTCACAAATCCCAATGTGTACTTCTTAAAAAGCGTAATCTGCATCCTCAGGAGTGAGACACCGTGAGTAAGGGGCCGAGAACCCGTGCCGGTACAATTGACATCCATGATAGTGTACCAATCCGCTGTCTTCTTCACCTTCTTGGTTGTGTCCGTGTCCCCAGGCAATGTCCCATCGGATAAATAACTCAAGTAGAGAGTCATCCAAGTGCTGGTAATCGAAACTTGCATCACCTCTAACTCAGGATCTTCAATGCTTGGCTTGTGCAGAACTTCTCGCATCCCTCGGGTATACTGCTATGGGTCTTCGGATGCTGCTACCCTTTCCAGCATGTCAACTTTCCCGTTCTCTTCTCTTGATATGTGGACAAATTCTACCTTCCCGAAGTCCGCGGTCAAGCTTTGGTCCTTCGAGAGGTATTTAGAGAGTTGTGGGCTGTTAACTACGAAATGTCTGTGGACTTGGTTAACGATCACTTTGGAATCACTGCAGACAACCAAGTTCTTGGTAGAGCATTCCTTGGATAACCGGAGTCCCACTAGCAGTGCTTCATACTTCGCAGCGTTGTTCGTGGCCGAGAACCCAAAGGTCATTGAATGCTTTATCTCCGACCCCTCATGCGTTCGCAACACAACACCAGCGCCACAGCCATCCTTCATTGAGAAGCCGTCCACATGTAGTGTCCATGTTGTTGCATCGTTTGGCTCATCTGTATCACGATGGTCTGCATCACCAAGGGTCGAGGTTGATGGCTCAACAATGAAGTCCGCGTGGGTCTGACCTTTCAAGGTTGGCCTCGGGCAAAACTTTATGTCAAACTCTCCCAACTCAATCGCCCACCTAACTAGTCGTCCTGACATCTTGGGTTTTTACAGGATCACTCTTAGTGGCTGATCAGTCAGGGCCACTACTTTGTGCGCTTGGAAGTATGGTCTAAGCTTCCAAGCGGAATACACGAATGCCAAAGCTATTTTCTCCACGTGGGGTACCTAATCTCTACATTAGCCAGGGTCTTACTCACGTAATACATAGGCTGCTGCTTGTCATGCTGCTGCTGTACGAACATCGAGCTCAGGTCCGTGTCGGATACAATGATGTACAAACATATCTCGTCGCCTGGTTGGGGAGAAGTTAAGAGAATGGGGTTCGACAGATAGTCTTTGAGTCCTCGAAACGCCTTCTCACAGTCATTATTCCATTGAAAGTTATTGGTCTTCGCTCCTCTCAAGGCTTTGAAAAATGGCAAGTGCTTCTCGACCGATTTGGCCAAAAAGCGAGAGAGGGCAGCTATCCGTCCGGTGAGCTTTTGGACTTCTTTTATTGACTGAAGAGACTGCATGTCAAGGATGACCTTGATCTTCTCTGGGTTTGTTTCAATTTCTCGGTGTGAAACAATGTATCTTAGGAACTTCCCAGATGTTTCTCCAAATATACACTTGGTTGGGTTGAGTTTCATCTAGTGAACTCTGAGCACACTGAAGGTCTTGTCCAAATCTTAGACGTAGTGGTCGGTTGTTTTGCTTTTGACGAGCATGTCGTCCATGTAGACCTTCACATTCTGTCCGATCTGCCCTTCAAATATCTTATTTACGAGCCGTTGGTAAGTTGCACCCGCAATCTTGAGGCTAAAGAGTATGATTTTAAACAGTATGTTCTTTGATCCGTCATAAATGACGTGTGCTCCTCGTCTTCAGGGCTCATCATTATTTAGCTATAGCCTGAGTACGCATGCATAAAAATCAAAAGTTTATGACTGGACATCGAGTCTAAAAATTGATCAATTCTGGGTAGAGAAAAGTTGTCATTATGGCATGCTTTATTGAGGTCTGAAAGTTCATGCACATTCTCTACATTTCATTATTATTCTTTACCATGACCACGTTCGATAGCCAATCCGGATATTGTACATCCAGAATGAATCCAACATCCATGAGCTTCTTCACTTCCTCCCGTATGGCCACCAATTTCTCTGCTGAATAATTTATGCGCTTTTGCCTGATGGGTCTGTGGCAAGGATCTAAGCCTAATTTATGGACAATTATTCCTGTGGAGATCCTTGACATTTTACTTGGCACCCAGGCAAAAACGTCCGAGTTCTTCCGTAGGAAATTAATAATTTGGTCTCGAATGGTCTGGGGCAGAGAGCTCCCTATCTGAACGTACTTCTCTGGGTCTCTAGAATCCAGTGGGAGACTCAGACAGTAAGGTCTCTAGATTGCGCCTGCTGTAGTGTCGCTTCATCTCGTAGGTTAAAGTCTTCTAGCGGTTGGGGAAGAAGCATCTACGTGACTTGGGACAAGTAGCATGCCCGCCCGGCAGCTTGGTCTCTGTGGACCTCACCAATCCCAAATGGAGTCAAAAATTTCATCTTTAGATGCAGGATGAAAGTGACAGCACCGAAGGCGGGCAAGTAAGGAGCCCGAGGATTACGTTGTATACTGATAGGGGGTCCACGACAAAAAAGGTGAGGACCTTAGACGTAATCCTCGGGTGCGTTCCTACCATGACTTCCAGCTGGATGACACCCTAAACTAGTACTGACTCATTGTCCAATCCATAGATGGGTCCTTCGGTTGCTCTCATTTGACTTCTTTTAAGTTTCAATTTAAAATACGAATCAAGATAAAGTAAATTCTGTGAACTTTCATTATCAATAAAGACTCGTTTCATTTGGTAGTCATTTACCCAATCTGAAACGAGTATGGTTATAACCAAGATATCAGAGTGAGGGAAAGTTACATGGGCCATATCTTCATTACTAAAGCTAATAACTTCATCCCTATTTTCCACCATTGGTCTCTTCACCGCGATGATCTCCTGAGCGTATTCACGGGCGAGCGAGTTGATATCATGTTCACAATCCCCACAACCACTCGGTTCCTGAGCTGGTCATGCTCAACATCACCTACAGTTTTGGAGCCTTATCCGGTCTTTGTAGGAAGCGGTTGAGGTGACCATCCTCCTTATTAGCTCTTCGATCTCCTTCCACAATGTCCTGCAGTCCTCCGTGCTGTGGCCTCCACAGCAATGATAATGACAGTATTTCAACTGGTCGCTACCTTCTGGATTCTTTAGTACTTTGGTCCACTTCAAACATTTCTCATCCCAAATCCGCATGAAGATGTTGGTACGAGTGTCATTCAGAGGAGTGAGGTTTATTGAGCTGAGCTCCCTCCGAACGACCTGCTTGAACTTATGTAGCTTCTTTATTATCTGGGGATCTGGACAGTCCCCGCCCTTTCGTTGTCCTTCCACCACCCTTGGGTGGAAGTTCTCGTTCTTCTCTGGTCTCTTCGCGTTGTTGGCTTCTTCGGTCACGATGTATGCTCGCCCCATGTCCTCGGCCTCTGCGAACATCTAGAAACCCTTGTGAATGAGGTGCTTGAAGAAAGCTCCTCCTTCAAGGGCAGATAAGAACATGTTCAGCTTAGCCCCATCGGTCAACTTTGGGATCTGTCTGGCCTTCGATACGATTTGGGGCAGGAATCCCCTCAAGCTCTCCCTGGCACCCTACTTCACTCGGGTGAGGTATCAAGGCTGCTTCTCTATCATCTAGCTGGAGACGAATTGCACGAGTAAACTTGCTTACAGCTCGTTGAAGGAGTGAATGGAATCAGCTGGCAGCCCGTAGAACCAGACTCTCGCGTTGTCCTTAAGTGTCAATGGGAAGCACTGACAGATAGTCATTTGATCTAAGCTTTGGAGGCTTAGATGCTCGCAAAAGTGATTAAGATGATCCATATGGTCAGCACTCCTGTCGTAGATATCGAGGTTTGACATCTTAAATTTTAGGGGGAGTGGCCTCATCCTGATCTCTGCCGTGAATGGAGATTGGTGTAGGTCAACTCCTCCTCCGTTGTCACCGCCAAAGACTCGGTTGTATACTTTCTCCAGTCTCTCTTCCAGATGGGATGGGGCCACTATCTTCTTCTCGTTGAGGTAATTCCTTAACTCGTATGGTCCTTGTGTTGCTTGCGATTTTGGGAGCCCCCTAACCCTGAGAGGTGCTTGCATTATCATGGGAAGCCGACTCCTGAACGGCGCGGTCATGGTTGCGGCAAATAGAGTGCTGATTGCACTTCTTTGTGCTCTCCTTCTGAACCCGAGAACCTAGGTGACTTTCAAGTCACTGAGGGACTTTGCTACTTTAGGTAACTTGGTTCCTCGAGGCCTTGTGCTGGCTGGCTTGTTTGCCGGGTTGTTTCTTCCTCTTATCCCTATTCTAGGACATCGCCGTCTGAGAGGCCTTAGAAGGCTCTCCCTTCATCTGCTCGTCCATCCTTATGGCCAACGTTCGTACGACTAGATTAGGATGGTCTTCTATTCTGGCACACGTGGCAGGGCCATTGTCACACGAGGTCACGTCTCTGATAAGGGCACTTACATGTACTCTCGTGTTCACCATATTTGAATTTGGGAAATGCGTAGGGAAACTTTTGGAAGATTTCTAAAAAGCATAAAAACTGACTTTTAGTCGTTTCTCATAGACGATACCAATATTGCGTCCTCGGATCTTCTGCACTTGTATAGACAAGAATTCAGTTGAGTCCGTGAATCTTTTCTAAGTACTCGGGCAAGATCCGTGAAACACAAATAGTGAGATGAAGTGGAGAAAAAGAATATGAGGGTTAAGGCACGCGGAGTTTTTACGTGAAAAAACCTTCTCTTAAATAAGAAAAAGTAATTACGGGACTTTTGTCCGATTACTTGCTTTATAATTGTGTTTAGCTACAAGAGAGTACGAGATTGCAAGGGAGTAACAAACAGCTCTCAAACCTTTTCTCTTTCCTCTTTCCTCTTTCTCTCTCTATAATAACTACACAAGTGTAAATATTGAAATCATTTATTTGGTAGACAGTTAATATATTTATAATAGTTGAGTTCTTCCTTGTGAGGTGTCCACGTGGCGCTGGCGTGTATAGAAGAGCCTGCCACCAATTCCACCGTTCCAATCTACTGCGTCAGGGATGCTGCGTGCATGTTGACTGACTTTACGTTGCGTCATATCTGCAGTAATCGGACGTGCCCTGTAAGCCATCATTCTTTTTGTAACATGACAGAGTCAGCCACCAAATCTCTGGCACGCTGATTTTGGAGAGGTGATGACGTCCGAAGCCCATCTTTGAGTCCACGGGCATGAGTTGACTTTGAATCCACTATCTCGCACGGGCTGACCCTGCTGCCTAGATATCTTAGTCCTATTGGGTTATTTTGGTATCTGTGATATGTGTTGGGTTATGGGTCACTCCCGTGTAGACCCATAACCACTTGATATGGCGGATGGATGTGCATATCCTCACCGCATGAAGAAAGATCAAGTTGAGCTCTCTAGACGGTCGAGCGGATATTCCAGTATGGCTGCCGCTTGCTGTGCGCCCGCTAGGAGCTCGAGCGAATTTTTCAGTATGTGCCCTACTCGCTGTGCGGCCGCTAGGAGCTCGAGCGAATTTTCCAGAATATGCCCCGCTCGCTGTGAGCTCGCTAGGCGTTCGGGCGCAGGCGTGTGCCCGCCGTGCACTCGAGAGGCGCTCGAGCACGCGTCAATTATATAAAACAGGCGTTTGCATTTTTAGGTCATTATACATTAATGTGAGCGCCGTTCTAGAGGAGAAAAAGAGAGAAAAGAGAGAGAAGAATGAGAGGAATATTTGAGTCTTCGTTCGGGTTGTCAAACAAGTTTCATTTTTCGGTAACCACACGTACGTGGTTCTTGCTGCAGAGCAGAACATTTGTCGGGTTTAATCTCTACTCCTATTCTTTATATTTCTTGTACGGGTTGTCCCAATGCTAGTTGATATTGATCCTTGTGATTTGGGGTTTGTGTAACCGATCAACTGTAGTTAGTGAAAATTTCGGACTCCGTGTCCCGTGGTTTTTCTCCTTCGTTTTATAGGGAGTTTTTCACGTAAAAATCTTGTCTTTAATTTTTGTGCTTGATTGTCGTGTGCTTACAATCATTTACGAAATATTTTCTCGCGGTTTATATAAGTATTTATTTCTAACAATATGTAGGCCCAATTCTACAAGGATTAATCTTTTGAATGGACCTTGGATATCAATATCTATCAGGCTCATTCTTATTTTATTTTTATGGTATCTTTGGAAAATTCATAATCGATAGAAAAATCAGTAAGAATATCAGTGAAAGAAGATTTCATTTTACTGCGACAATGGTGGCAACGATGACGGTCTTATGAAATTAATTAGACAATCACATTCCTCCAAGCTCATCTTCAGTTATCTTCTGACAGCCGCAGCCGCCGCCGCCTCCGCCTCCGCGAGAGTTTGGCGTTGGAAGAAAGGACATTCGAAGGAAGCTGGAAATCTCAATACTTCTTCGATGGCAGCAATAAGCTTTTACAAATATCTGGTACTATTCTTTCCCGGCGACC
>JAOVVI020013322.1:0-11902 GCA_028571085.2 Nepenthes alata | reverse complement strand
CTCTCCCAGCATCTCGAGTGTCTCTCCCATCACCTCCAGTGTCGCGCCCAGCACCGTAAATGTCACTAGTAGCACCTCCAGTGTCGCGACCAGCACACTGGGTGTCGCTACCAGCTTTTCCAGTGTCGTGCCCAGCACCCCGAGTGTCGCTCCCAGCACGTCCAGTGTCTCGCCCATCACCCCGAATGTGGCTCCCAGCACCTCCAGTGTCACGCCCAGGAACGCCAGTGTCGCACCCAGCACCGCGAGTGTCACTCCCAGCACGTCCAGTGTCGCGGCCAGCACCCCAAGTGTCGCTCCCAGACCCTCCTGTGTCGCGCCCAGCACATCGAGTGTCACTCCCAGCACTTCCAGTGTCGCGCCCAGCACCCCGACTGTCGCTCCTAGAACCTCCTGTGTCGCACCCAGCACCGCCAGTGTCGCACCCAAAACCTATAGTGTCGCGCCAAACACCGCGAGTGACGAGCCTAGCACCGCGAGTGTCGCTCCCAACACCTCCAGTGTCGCGCCCAACTCTGCGATTGTCGCTCCCAGCACCTCCAACGTCGCCTCCACTGCCACGAGTGTCTCTCCCAACACCACCTGTGTCGCGCCCAGCAACACTAGTGTCGCTCCCAGAACCTCCAATGTCGTGCCCAGCACCGCGAGAGTCGATCCCAGCACCTCTAGTGTCACACCCAACCCCGCCAGTGTCACTCCAAGCACCTCTAGTGTTGCGCCCAGCACCGCCAGTGTCGCACCCATCTCCTCCAATGTCGTACCCAGCACCGCGAGTGTCGCTGCCAGCACCTCCTGTGTCACGCCAAGCAACGCGAGTGTCGCTCCCAGCACCTCCAGTGTCGCGGCCAGCACCGTGATTGTCGCTCCGAGCACATCCAGTGTGTTGCCTAGCAACGCCTGTGTCACTCCCAGAACCGCCAGGGTCATGCCCAGCACCGCGAGTGTCGCTCCCAGCACCTCCAGTGTCACGCCCAACTCCGTGAGTGTCGCTCCGAGTACCTCCAGTGTCGCACCCAACACTGCGAGTGTCACTCCCAGCACCTCCAGGGTCCCGACCAGCAGCGCCTGTGTCCCTCCAAACACCTCCGGTGTTGCGCCCAGCACCGCCAGTGTCACTCCAAGCACCTCTAGTGTCGCGCCCAGCATCGCGATTGTCGCTCCCAACACCTCCAGTGTCGTGCCCAGAACCCCGAGTGTTGCTCCCAGCACCTCTAGTGTCGCACCCAGCACCTCAAGTGTCGAGCCCAGCACCGAGAGTGACATTCCCAGCACATCTAGTGTCACTCCCAGCACTGCTAGTGTCGCTCCCGACACATCCTGTTTTGCGCCCAGCACCGACAGTGTCACTCCCAGCACCTCCATTGTCGTGCCCAACACCGCGAGTGTCGCTCCCAGCAAATCCAGTGTCGCACCCAACACCCTGAGTGTCGCTCCCGGCACCTCTTGTGTCGTGCCCAGCACTGCCAGTGATGCACCCAGAACCTCAAGTGTAGCGCCCAGCACCGCTAGTGTCGCTCCCAACACCTCCAGTGTCACGCCTAGCTCCGCGAGTGTCACTCCCAGCACCTTCAATGTCGTCCCCAACACAGCGAGTGTCGTACCCAGCACCTCCAGTGTCGTGCCCAGCATCTCTAGTGTCGCTCCGTGCACCTCAAGTATCGTGCCCAGAACCGCCAGTGTCGCACCCAGCACGTCCAGTGTGACACCCAGCACTGCGGGTGTCTCTCCCAACCACTCCAGTGTCACGGCTAGCACCGTGAGTGTCACTCCCAGCACCTCCAGTGTCGCCCCCAGCTCCGCGAGTGTCGCTCCTAGCACCTCCAAGATCGCACCCAGCACCTCCAGTGTCGCTCCCAGCAAATCGAGTGTCATGCCGAGCAACGCCAGTGTCGACCCCAGCACCGCCGTTGTCGCACCTAGCACGTCCAGTGTCACGCCAAACACCGCGAGTATCGCTCCCAGCTCCTCTAGTGTTGCGACAAGCACCTCTAGTGTCACCCCCAGCACCGCGAGTGTAACTCCCAGCACCACCAGTGTCGCGCCCAGCACTGCCAATGTTTCACCCAGCACCTCCAGTGTCGCGCCCACCACCGCCAGTGTCGCTCCCAGCACCTCAAGTGTCGCACCTAGCACCGCGAGTGTCGGTACAAGCACCTCCAGTGTCGCCCCCAACACCGCAAATGTCGCAACCAGCACCTCCAGTGTCGTGCCCAGCACCGCGAGTGTCGGTACAAGCACCTCCAGTGTCGCCCCCAGCACCGCAAATGTCGCAACCAGCACCTCCAGTGTCATGCCCAGCATCGCTAGTGTCGCTCCGTGCACCGCCAGTGTCGCGCCCAGCACCGCCAGTGTCGCACCCAGCACCTCCTGTGTGACATCCAGCACTACGGGTATCGCTCCCAACCACTCCAGTGTCACAGCCAGCACCGCGAGTGTCACTCGCAGCACCTCCAGGATCGCGCACAGCAGCACCAGTGTCGCTCCTAGCACCTCCAGTGTCACACCCAGCAACGCCAGTGTCACTCCCACCACCTCCAGTGTCGCACCTAGCAACGCCAGTGTCGCACCCAGCACCTCCAGTGTCGCACCCAGCACCGCCATTGTCGCACCTAGCACCTCCACTGTCGCGCCCACCACCGCGAGTATCGCTCCCAGCTCCTCTAGTGTCGGTTCCAGCACCGCGAGTGTCGCTCCCAGTACCTCCAGTGTCGCCCCAGCACCGTGAGTGTCACTCCCAACACCTCCAGTGTCGCGCCCAGCACTGCCAGTGTCACACCCAGCACCTCCAATGTCACGCCCACCACCGCCAGTGTCGCTCCCAGCAACTCAAGTGTCACGCCCAGCACCGCGAGTGTCGCTCCCAGCACCTCCAGTGTCGCCCCCAGCACCGCGAGTGTCGCAACCAGCACCTCCAGTGTCATGCCCTACATCGCTAGTGTCACTCCGTGCACCTCCAATGTCGCGCCCAGCACTGCCAGTGTCGCAACAACACCTCCACTGTGACACCCAGCACCGCGGGTGTCGCTCCCAACCACTCTAGTGTCACGGCCAGCACCGCCAATGTCGCTCCCAGCACCTCCAGTGTCGCCCCCAGCTCCGCGAGTGTCGCTCCCATAAGTTTTAGGATCGCGCCCAGCACCGCCAGTGTCGCTCCCACCACCTCCAGTGTCACGCCCAGCAATGCTAGTGTCGCACCCAGCACCTCCAGTGTCGCTTCCAGCACCCCAAGTGGCGGTCCCTGCACCTCCAGTGTTGCCCCTAGCACCGCGAGTGTCGCTTCCAGGACTTCCAGTGTCATGCCCAGCACTCCGAGTGTCGCTCCCAGCACCTCCAGTGTCGCGCCCAGCACCGCCAGTGTCGCTCATAGCACCTCCAGTGTCCCACCCAGCACCTTAAGTTTCGCTCCCAGCACCTCCAGTGTCTTCCCCAGCACTGTCAGTATCGCACCCAGCACCACCAGTATCGCTCCCAACACCTCCAGTGTCGTGCCCAGCACACGGAGTGGCGCTCCCAGCACCTCCAGTGTCGCACCCAGCACCCCGAGTGTCGCACCCACAACCTCCAGTGTCGCGCGCAGCACCCCGAGTGTAGCTCCTAGAACCTCGAGTGTTGCGCCCAGCACCTCCTGTGTCAGGCCCAGCACCGCGAGTGTCTCACCCAGCACCTCAATTGTGGCACCCAGCACCGCGAGTGTCGCTCTCAGCACCTCCAGTGTCGCCCCAGCAACCGCGAGTGTCACTCCCACCACCTCCAGTGTCGCGCCCAACATCGCTAGTGTCGCTCCCAGCACCTCCAGTGTCGCGCCCAGCACAGCTAATGTCGCTCCGTGCACCTCCAATGTCGCGCCCATCACCGCCAGTGTCGCACCCAGCACCGTGGGTGTCGCTTCCAGCACCTCCAGTGTCACGGCCAGCACCGCGAGTGTCGCTCCTAGCACTTCCAGTGTCGCCCCCAACACCGCGAGTGTCGCTCCTAGCACCTCCAGGGTCTCGCCCAGCACCGCTAGTGTCGCTCCCAGCACCTCCAGTGTCACGCCCAGCACCCCTAGTGTCACTCCCAGCACCCCGAGTGTCGCTCCCGACACCTTCAGTGTCGCACCCAACACCCCGAATGTCGCTCCCTCCACCTCCAGTGTCGCGCCCAGCATTGCAAGTGTTGCACCTAGCACCGCCAATGTCGCGCCCAGCACTGCGAGTGTCGCTCCAAGCACCTCAAGTGGCGCGCCCAACACACCTAGTGTCGCTCCGAGCACCTCCATTGTCGCTCCAAGCACCGCGAGTGTTGCTCCCAGCACCTCTGGTGTCGCGCCGAACACCGCGAGTGTCATTCCCAACACCTCCAGTGTCGCCCCCAATACCGCGAGTGTCGCCCCCAGCTCCTCCAGGGTAGCGACAAGCACCGCTAGTGTCACTCCCAGCTCCTCCAGGGTCGCGCCCAGCACTGCTAGTGTCGCTCCCAGCACCCTGAGTGTAGCTCCCAGCACCTCCAGTGTCGCACCTAGCACCGCCATTGTCGCACCTAGCACCTCTAGTGTCGCACCCAAAACCGCGAGTATCACTCCCAGCACCTCTAGTGTCGTGCCCAGCACCGCGAGTGTCACTCCAAGCACCTCCAGTGTCGCACCAAGCACCTCCAGTGTCGCGCCCAGCACCGCGAGTGTCACTCCCAGCACCTCAAGTGTCGCGCCAAGCACCGCGAGTGTCCCTCCTAGCACCTCCAGTGTCGCACCCAGCACCGCCAGTGTCGCACCCAGCACCGCCAGTGTCGTGCCCAGCACCGCCAGTGTCGGTCCCAGCAACTCAAGTGTCGCGCCCAGCACCACGAGTGTCGCTCCCAGCACCGCGAGTGTCGCTCCCAGCACCGCGAGTGTCGCAACCAGCACCTCCAGTGTCATGCCCAAAACGCAAGTGTCGCTCCGTGCACCGCCAGTGTCACGCCCAGCACTACCCGTGTCGCACCTAGCACCTCCAATGTGACACCCAGCACCGCAGGTGTCTCTCCCAACCCCTCGAGTGTCACGGCCAGCACCGCGAGTGTCGCTCCCAGCACCTCTAGTGTCGCCCCCAGTTCTGCGAGTGTCGTTCCCCGCACCTCCAGGATCGTGCCTAGCACCGCCAGTGTGGCTCCCAGCACCTCCAGTGTCGTGCCCAGCAACACCAGTGTTGCACCCAGCACCTCCATTGTCACGTCCGGCACCCCAAGTGGCTGTCCCAGCACCTCCAGTGTTGCCCCCAACACCGCGAGTGTCGCTTCCAGCACTTTCAGTGTTGGGCCCAGCACTCCGAGTGTTGCTCCCAGCACATCCAGTGTCACGCCCAGCGCCGTAAGTGTCTCTCACAGCACCTCCAGTGTCGCGCCCAGCTCCGCAAGTGTCGCTCTCAGCACCTCCAGTGTCTTGCCCAGCCCCGCCAGTATCGCGCCCAGCACCGCCTGTGTCGCTCCCAAAACCTCCAGTGTCGCGCCAAGCACACGAAGTGGCACTCCCAGCACCTCCAGTGTCCCGCCCAGCACCCCGAGTGTCGCACCCAGCACCTCCAGTGTCGCGCCCAGCACCCCGAGTGTCGCACCCAGCACCTGCAGTGTCACGCCCAGCACCCCGAGTGTAGCTCCTAGAACCTCCAGTATTGCGCCCAGCACCTCCTGTGTCAGGCCCAACACCGCGAGTGTCTTTCCCAGCAGCTCAAGTGTGGCACATAGCACCATGAGTGTCGCTCTCAGCACCTCCAGTGTTGCCCCAGCACCGCAAGTTTCACTCCCAGCACCTCCAGTGTCGCGACCAGCATCGCTAGTGTTGCTCCCAGCACCTCCAGTGTTGCGCCCAGCACAGCTAGTGTCGCTCCATGCACCTCAAATGTTGCGCCTAGCACCACCAGTGTCGCACCCAGCAACTCTAGTGTTTCGCCCAGTACCGCGGGTGTCACTCCAGCACCTCCAGTGTCACCCCCAACACCACGAGTGTCGCCCCCAACTCCTCCAGGGTCGCGCCAAGCACCGCTAGTGTCACTCCCAGCTCCTCCAGGTCGCGCCCAGCACTGCTAGTGTCGCTCCTAGCACCCTGTGTGTAGCTTCCAACACCTCCAGTGTCGCACCCAGCACCGCCATTGTCGCACCTAGCACCTCTAGTGTCGCGCCCAAAACCGCGAGTATCGCTCCCAGCACCTCTAGTGTCGTGCCCAGCACCGCGAGTGTCGCTCCAAGCACCTCCAGTGTTGCACCCATTACCGCCAGTGTCGCACCCAACACCTCCAGTGTCGCGCCCAGCACCGCAAGTTTCGCTCCCAGCACCTCAAGTGTCACGCCAAGCACCGCGAGTGTCCCTCCCAGCACCTCCAGTGTCGCTGCTAGCTCCGCGAGTGTCACTCCTAGTACCTCCAGTGTTGTACCCAGCATCGCCAGTGTCGCACCCAGCCCCTCCAGTGTCGCGCCCACCATCGTCAGTGTCGCTTCCAGCAACTCAAGTGTCACGGCCAGCACCACGAGTGTCCCTCCCAGCACCTCCAGTGTCGCCCCCAGCACCGCGAGTGTCGCAACAAGCACCTCCAGTGTCATGCCCAACATCGCTAGTGTCGCTCCGTGCACCTCCAGTGTCGCGCCTAGCACTGCCTGTGTCGTACCTACCACCTCCAATGTGACACCCAGCACCGCAGGTGTCGCTCCCAACCCCTCGAGTGTCATGGCCAGCACCGCGAGTGTCGCTCCCAGCACCTCCAGTGTCGCCCCTAGCTCCGCGAGTGTCACTCCCCGCACCTCCAGGATCGCGCCCAGCACCGCCAGTGTGGCTCCCAGCTCCTCCAGTGTCGTTTCCAGCAATGCCAATGTTGTACCCAGCACCTCCATTGTCACGTCCGGCACCCCAAGTGGCTGTCCCAGCACCTCCAGTGTTGCCCCCAACACAGCGAGTGTCGCTTCCAGTACTTTCAGTGTCGGGCCCAGCACTCCGAGTGTTGCTCCCAGCACCTCCAGTGTCGCGCCCAACACCGTAAGTGTCTCCCACAGCACCTCCAGTGTCGCGCCCAGCTCCGCAAGTGTCGCTCCGAGCACCTCCAGTGTCTTGCCCAGCACCGCCAGTATCGTGCCCAGCACCGCCTATGTCGCTCCCAACACCTCCAGTGTCACGCCAAGCACACGAAGTGGCGCTCCCAGCACCTCCAATGTCCCGCCCAGCACCCCGAGTGTCGCACCCTGCACCTCCAGTGTCGCGCCCAACACCCCGAGTGTCGCACCCAGCACCAGCAGTGTCGCACCTAGCACCCCGAGTGTAGCTCCTAGAACCTCGAGTGTTGCGCCCAGCACCTCCTGTGTTAGGCCCAACACCGCGAGTGTCTTTCCCAGCAGCTCAAGTGTGGCACCCAGCACCGTGAGTGTCGCTCTCAGCACCTCCAGTGTCGCCCCAGCACCGCAAGTTTCACTCCCAGCACCTCCAGTGTCGCGACCAGCATTGCTAGTGTCGCTCCCAGCACCTCCAGTGTCGCGCCCAGCACAGCTAGTGTCGCTCCGTGCACCTCCAATGTCGGGCCTAGCACCGCTAGTGTCGCACCCAGAACTCCAGTGTCTCGCCCAGTACCGCGAGTGTCGCTCCAGCACCTCCAGTGTCACGGCTAGCACCGTGAGTGTCGATCCTAGCACCTCCAGTGTCACCCCTGACACCACGAGTGTCACTCCCAGCACCTCCAGGGTCGTGCCCAGCACCGCTAGTGATGCTCCCAGCACCTCCAGTGTCGCGCCCAGCACCCCTAGTGTCACTCCAGCACCCCGAGTGTCGCTCCCAGCACCTCCAGTGTCGCACCCAATACCCCGAATGTCGCTCCCTGCACCTCCAGTGTCATGCCCAGCATTGCAAGTGTGGCTCCCAGCACCTCCAGCGTCGTGCCCAGCACTGCGAGTGTCACTCCCAGCACCTCAACTGGCGCGCCCAGCACCGCTAGTGTCGCTCCCAGCACCTCCATTGTCGCTCCAAGCACCGCAAGTGTCGCTCCCAGCACCTCCTGTGTCTCGCCCAACACCGCGAGTGTCCTTCCCAGCACCTCCAGTGTCGCCCCCAACACCGCGAGTGTCGCCCCCAGCTCCTCCAGGGTCGCACCAAGCACCGCTAGTGTCACTCCCAGCTCCTCCAGGGTCGCGCCCAGCACTACTAGTGTCGCTCCCAGCACCCTGTGTGTAGCTTCCAACACCTCCAGTGTCGCACCCATCGCCGCCATTGTCGCACCTAGCACCTCTAGTGTCGAGCCCAAAACCGCGAGTATCGCTCCCAGCACCTCTAGTGTCGCGCCCAGCACCGCGAGTGTCGCTCCAAGCACCTCCAGTGTTGCGCCCATTACCGCCAGTGTCGCACCCAACACCTCCAGTGTTGCACCAACATCGCGAATGTCGCTCCTAGCACCTCAAGTGTCGCACCAAGCACCGCGAGTGTCGCTCGCCGCACCTCTAGTTTCACCCCCAGCACCGCGAGTGTCGCACTCAGCACCTCCAGTGTCGTGCCCAGCATCGCTAGTGTCGCTTCGTGAACCTCCAGTGTCGTGCCAGCGCTGCCAGTGTCTCACCCAGCAGCTCCAGTGTGACACCCAGCACCGAGGGTGTCGCACCCAACCAGTCCAGTGTCACGGCCAGCACTGCAAGTGTCACTCCTAGCACCTCCAGTGTCGCCCCCAACTCCGCGAGTGTCGCTCACAACACCTCCAGGGTCGCGCCCAGCACCTCCAGAGTCACACACAGCATCCTGAGTGTCGCTCCCAGCACCGCCAGTGTCATGCCCAGCACCCCGAGTGTCTCTCCCAGCTCCTCCAGTGTCACGGCCAGCACCACAAGTGTTGCTCCCAGCACCACAAGTGTTGCTCCCAGCACCACAAGTGTTGCTCCCAGCACCTCCAGTGTCGCGCCCAGCACTGCAAGTGTCACTCCCACCACCTAAAGTGTCCCGCCCAGCGCCGCTAGTGTCGCTCGCAACACCTCTAGTGTCGCGCCAATCACCGTGAGTGTCCGTCCCAGCACCTCTAGTGTCGCGCCCAGAACCGCGAGTGTCGCTCCTAGCTCCTTTAGGGTAGCGCCCAACACTGCTAGTGTCACTCCCAGCACCTCAAGTGTTGCACCCCGCACCCCGAGTGTTGCTCCTAGCACCTCTAGAGTCGCGCCTAGCACCGTCAGTGTCGCTCCCAAAACCTCCAGTGTAGCGGCAAGCACCGTAAGTGTCGCTCCTAGCACCTCGAGTGTCACGCCCAGCACCACGAGTGTCGCTCCCAACACCTCCAGTGTTTCCCCCAGTAACGCGAGTGTCGCACCCAGCACCTCCAGTGTTGTGCCCTGCATCGGTAGTGTCGCTCCGTGCACCTCTAGTGTCTCGCCCAGCACCTCCAGGGTCGCACCCAGCACCTCCAGTGTGACACCCAACACCACGGGTGTCGCTCCCAACCACTCCAGTGTCACGGCTAGATCCGCGAGTGTCGCTCCAAGCACCTCCAGTGTCGCCCCCAGCTCAGCGAGTGTAGCTCCCAGGACCTCCAGGGTCGCGCCCAGCACCGCTAGTGTCACTCCTAGCACCTCCAGTGTTGCGCCCAGCACCCGAGTGTTGCTCCCAGCTCCTCCAGTGTCCCGCCCAGCACCCCGAGTGTCACTCCCAGCACCTCCAGTGTCACGCCCAGCACCCCGAGTGTAGCTCCCAGCACCTCCAGTGTCACCCCAGTACCCCGAGTGTCGCTCCCAGTACCTCAAGTGTCCCACCCAACACCGCTAGTGTCACTCCCAGCACCTCGAATGTCGCAACAAGCACCTCGAAGGTCGCTCCCGGCACCTCTAATGTCACGCCCATCACCCCGAGTGTCGCTCCTAGCACCTCCAGTGTCGCTCCGAGCACCTCCAGTGTCACCCCCAGCTCCGCGAGTATAGTCCCAGGACCTCTAGGGTCGTGTCCAGCACCGCTAGTGTCGCTCCTAGCACCTCCAGTGTCGCGCCCAGCACCCCGAGTGTCGCTCCCAGCTCCTCCAGTGTCCCGCCCAGCACCCCGAGTGTCCGTCCCAGTACCTCAAGTATCGTGCCCAGCTCCGCAAGTGTCGGTCCCAGCACCGCCAGCGTCACCCCAGCACCGCCAGTGTCGCTCCCAGTACCTCAAGTGTCGCACCCAACACCGCTAGTGTCACTCCCAGCACCTCCAGTGTTGCACCAAACACCCCGAGGGTCGCTCCCGGTACCTCCAATGTCACGCTTAGCACCCCAAGTGTCGCTCCCAGCACCTCCAGTGTCGCCCCCAGCACCCCGAGTGTCGCACCCAGGACCTCCAGGGTCGCGCCCAGCACCGCTAGTGTCGCTCCCAGTACCTCCAGTGTCGCGTCCAGCACCCCGAGTGTCGCTCCCAGCTCCTCCAGTGTCCCGCCCAACACCCTGAGGGTCGCTCCCAGCTCCTCCAGTGTCGCGCCCATTACCGCCAGTGTCGCTCCCAGCTCCTCCAGTGTCGCGCCCATTACCGCCAGTGTCACTCCCAGAATCCCCAGTGTCACACCAAGCACCTCGAGTGTCACTCACAGCACCTTTAGTGTCACCCCTGCACCGCTAGTGTTGCTCTCAACACCTCCAGTGTTGCGCCAACCACCCCGAGTGTCGCTTCCATCACCTCCAGTGTCACGCCCAGCACTGCGAGTGTTACTCCGAGCACCTCCAGTGTCGCCCCCAGCTCCGCGAGTGTAGCTCCCAGGACCTCCAGAGTCGCACCCAGCACTGCTAGTGTCGCTCCCAGCACCTCCAGTGTCGTGCCCAGCACCCCGAGTGTCGCTCCCAGCTGCTCCAGTGTCCCGCCCAGCACCCCGAGTGTCGCTCCCAGCTCCTCCAGTGTCTCGGCCAGCACCGCGAGTGTTGCTCCCAGCACCGCTAGTGTCACTCCCAGGACCTAAAGTGTCACGCCCAGCACCGGTAGTTTCGCTCCCAGCACCTCCAGTGTCGCACCCAGAACCGCAAGTGTCGCTCCCAGCACCTCCAGTGTTGCCCCCAGCACCGCTATTGTCGCTTCCAGCTCCTTCAGTGTCGCGCCCAACACCGCTAGTGTCACTCCCAGCACCACAAGTGTCACACCCAGCACCCCGAGTGTAGCTCCCAGCACCTACAGTGTTGCGCCCAGAAACGCCAATGTCACTCCCAGATCCTCCAGTGTGGCGCCAAGATCCGCGAGTGTCACTCCCAGCACCTCAAGTGTCACACCTAGCATCGCGAGTGTTGCTCCCATCACCTCCAGTGTAACCCCCAACACCGCTAGTGTCGCGCCAAGCACCCCGAGTGTCGCTTCCATCACCTCCAGTGTCACGCCCAGCACTACGAGTGTTGCTCCCGCACCTCCAGTGTCGCGCCCACCACCGCGCGTGTCGTTCTTAGCACGTCAAGTGTCACGCCAAGCACCGCCAGTGTCACTCCCAGCACCTCCCGTGTCGCTCCCAGCACCTCCAGCATCTCGCACAGCACCGTCAGTGTTGCTCCCATCACCTCCAGTGTCGCGACCAGCAATGCCAGTGTCGCACCTAACACCTCCATTGTCGCGCCCAGCACCGCAAGTGTCACTCCCATCACCTACAGAGCACCGCGAGTGTCGCACCCAGCACCACTAGTGTCGTGCCCAGTACCGCGAGTGTTGCTCCCAACACCTCAAGTGTCGCGTCTAGCAACGCTAGTGTCGCTCCCAGCACCTCCAGTGTCGTGCCCAGCACCACGAGAGTCGCTCCCAGTACCGTTAGTGTTTCACCTAGCAGCTCTAGTGTCGAGCCCAGCACCTCCAGTGTCGCAGCTAGCACCACAAGTGTCGCTCCAAGCAACACCAATGTCCCGCCCAGCACTGCGATTGACACTCCCAGCACCACCAGTGTCGCGCCCAGCACCGCCAGTGCCGCTCCCAGCACCTCCAGTCTAACGCCGAGCACACCCAATGACA